>CM064870.1:24892518-24966666 GCA_032719365.1 Prinsepia uniflora | reverse complement strand
GTGGACTTATCCGTAGTCCAGTGCAGTATTTTAATAGGCATGTTGCTTGGTCAGATGCAACGTCAACAAGTCCCCCAGTTCTTAACTGAGGCGAACTGCCTCGATTGAGGAATTTTAAGTAAAGTACACTAACTGAGCAACTCCTCGCTTTTGCATTGCTCCGCTCGGTGTATCATCAGTCCCCCAAGTCCTCGGTCGAGGTAGGATGCTGAAGAGAAGGCGCCCTGTAGTGTGTCTCATGTCTGAGTGGATTGACGTTGTGGCGATTGTGCTTTGGTAGTCCTCCGTGAGTATGGCTCCTGGTGTGAGTCTGACTACTTATGAGTGATTCTTTGATGTACAGTTGTGTTGACACGACCCATCCCAATCCCCCCGGATTACATGGAATGTGACGTGCTCCCGTCTGACAAGAGGCGCCAGACAAGGATAACCGATTGCCATTGCCAAAAGGGCTTCCAGAGTGCGTAAGGATCGATGGAGGAGGTGTGCGATGCTCAAGTCTCTGCTGCAGTCGTATCCGGAATCAACCTGAAGGGCATAAAAAACCAAAAGCTGTGAGTGGACGAAAATAAACAGTCTGCTTAAAACATTATAAGACATTTATGCCCCTCAGTAAAATCATATGCATGCACCAAAACCAATAATCCATATTTATTTAGAAATAACCATTAGGGCCTTAGCCGGAAACCAAAGCATATTTTCAATTTCCAAAAGTAAATCCAAGAGTTATTTCATCAATCCAGTAATATTCATTTATTATTTTTCCATCTCCGGCATCCCCGATGCCTAGCGTCCTAGACGCTTGACGTTCCAGTCGTCATATCTCACGGTATTAAGCAACGCGTGCTGCCCGGGGTCTCACCGGGTCCATATCTCTGACATCCCCGATGTCTGACGTCCATGACGTCTAGCAATCCTGCTCCTGGATCACTATACGGTCCGGTAGCTCCGTACAATGAGCCCTCGCAGGCAATGCACCGTGACTTCTCAGTGTCCCCGACACTTGGAGGAGACCAGGATATAAATATCCTCATATCGAGATGGTTTTATGAACACATTTATTATTCATTTCCAAAATATCACAAGGGCCCTGCCCGAATTTCCATAAAACCGTCATAAGTCCAAATAGTTGAATCAAATCCGAAATAGTTCATTCAATTCCATTTTAGGGTCCCCGACCCGAAATCACATATACAAGTCAACTGGGCTCCTAGCCCGATTCATAAGTTAACTGGGCCCCTGGCCCGATTTCATAATTCAATTGGGCCCCTGGCCCGATTCAACAAATTAACTGGGCCCCTGGCCCGATTTCACATTATCAAATCCGTGACCGTTTCATGAAATCATATCCATCCATATTTATGGAAATCAGTGCAAATCCAGAAAACCTCGATTCACGTGCAAACACGTAAATCGCCTCGAAAAGCGTGAAAACATATAAATTCACTGATATCCAAAATAAATCATATAATCCCAATTATAACAATCATGAAACAGTTATGCATGCATCGAATTTATAAAACCAATGTCCACTCACAGACCGTTTAACCGAGCGCCTCGATACGCGTGCCATAGGCCCTCCCGGGCCACCTCACTATCACCGGGACTCCCAATCCTGTTCAAATCAATTTAGAGGATCACTAACCTCATCATTAACATCCTATTCAAGTCCCGTAATTTTCCCGAATTTTTAAGTATTTTTAAATTGGATTTAAAACCTTCGGACATCCCGAACAATATCGAGACGGTGTCCGATCGACACGAAACCAATCCCAAAATGTTCGTTACAATGTATAGGATAAAAGTCATGTTGACCTCACCTCGAGATTCGTGCCCACGCGCCGTCACGCGCCGCCGTGAGTGGCTGCGCGTGAAAGCCACGCGCCTGCTACAGTGCTCCTTCTTCACCCGAATGACTGGTAAACGGGTCAGATTACCCGCGATAGGATCCGTTTCAAACACCCTCAATTCGATATCAATTCCATCCGTTCTTGATCCTACAACAATCACCAATCCACCAATTTCAGTTCTGTGTCCATGATTAGCATCAACCGTCGATCAATCTTGTCGACAACCCGTGATCACCCAAAACGGGTCGATCACCAGAGCTCCTCCAATCTTTAACCAAAATCAAATTAACTTCACAGGAAGTTAATTAGGACTACAACGAACTAATTAGAATCATTAATTTAACTCGACAATACCTCAATCGTCACAACTCAAGCTCGAGTTTTCCGGCCGTCCACCATGTCCGTTCACGGCCCTAGGAGCTCCCAAGCTTGCCCCATTTGATCTGGTTCGACTCGAAATGATCCCAGAGAACAAAATGAATCATCAATTTGCCCTGGGCTGGCCTGAAAACCGAAATTCGATAATGAACTCTTCAAAAACCAGTTTCGGGTTTTTGAACAATTCCACACCAAAATTGCTCCTTTCCTCTCATTCTCAATCCCAGAACACTTCACTCAGTCCCATAACCACATTGCCCACTACAATCCGCTCAATTGGGCCCTGGAAAGGCTGAACACATGTGGGAAGCACTCTGCTTTTCATCGTGCACCAGTCATAGTTAATGGCCAAATCCACCGTCCCACACAGCCTGGCATCGCACAATGCCACTAAACAATCCATACAACCTATAAACAATAGTTTTAGGCCATCAATTTGCTCCATAAACGCACCACCCGTGCGCTGGCCATGTTCCCTCCACGGTGCTACAGTAACCGTTCAAACACCCGTGAAATTACCATTCTGCCCTTGTGCAGTAAATTACCAAAATGCCCCTCACGCATCCTGACCCGTAACTCGGTCATACGAACTCCGATTGATGCGTGCCGCCTGTCTACGAACTCAGGGCATCGAGACCTTCCTAACGGTCCTCGGTCCTCGGCCATCGGGCATCCCGATCAAAAAGTCAACATTTGCCCCTACATCGTCCAAATTACGAAAATGCCCCTGGACTTCCGTACATCATAACTTCCACCACGAACGTCGGAATCGAACGTGCCACCTGTCTATGAACTCGTGACGTCCCGAACTACGTCACGGTCATCGGTCAAAGTCCATTTGACCATCCGAATTAAAAGTCAACGTTTTGCCCACACCCAGGGGCAAAACGGTCATTTTGCACAATTCGTCCGAAATCGCCCAACTAATCCCAGATTAGTAAATCACAATTAAATATTATTAAATCCCGATATTCGGGACGGGTCGTTACAACCTTCCCTCCTTAAAGAATTTCGTCCTCGAAATTACCAATAACCTTATTCCACAACCACCTTGTGGAAACAATTCGACCACACATCTGTGTACACTTGTACACCCACATACTGGGACAACACCAGTCTCGTTTGTACCCAGACATCCCATCACAGTCTTACGTCATAATAGCAACAACACTCGACCACCTCGAGTGGAAATGATCACCTGATCCGCGATAAAATCGCCTAACCATTTAGCTGACTCCTTCAGCTAGATGGTTCCTTTCCATTGCCAATAAATCCTTACATTTGCTCCCGTCGGGAGTCACCAAATCTCATTTGTCAGTCCATGCTGACACCACTAGTCAAACTGTCATCACAAAACTTTACCACCCTGATAAAGCCCCAACCATCTGTCTATCCGTGACAACACCACGTACTACATCACTCTCGATGTAGCGCAAGATCAACCACATGATCTCAATTCGCAGGGCAAGCCCATCCTGCGACATAAATAAATCTCAATGTCCATAATCGCCGACTCCCTCAGCGAACCAAAACGCTGGAAAATATGACGGCGTAGTAGCATCACGCAAGGCTACTCGTGGTTACTCAAACCACCAATTCACTCATCCTTAGTGTACGTATACCGTCAACTTACTCCATCAAGTGGTGTAACTGGAACACATTGAATACCAGCCCAGCAGTGACACACATCTCAGTACTAGGGTTCCATAAGCCAACCATGGCTAAGAGCACCTGCTCATACAATTACTGAACCCTGACAAAATCACATCTGCCCAGCGCACAGTATCCAATGTCCAGTCCACAATACAGCCACACAAATGATATCAGAACCAAGCCGATTACCAACACATTAGTTACACACCATTGGTACATCCCATGTACCGCCATTAGGCACCACTCAGCCTAACCAGTATCAATCCTCGTACAACGTACCCTGTACGTACCTCAATCCATCAATCTGACTATAGCCACCCAGGTTATAGCCAAACACGTTCTAGTAATGGAGTACATTTGCTCAAACCAACATGAGACAAAACGAACTCCACCCGTCATTTAGTCCCAACTCCGAATCCGAATTCGCAATTTCGTAAGAAATCCCGAATCCGAACCCAAACATCACATTTTTATTCCAGTTCCAGATCCGAATCCGAAATCATTATTCCGTAAGCTAGCATTGGAATAACCATTCCGTACCCAAATCTAGTAATCCTTTTTCGAGCTTTGCAATCGAATCCTGAATCGTCACCCAGAAATTCGATTCCAAAACCCAAAACCTCGTTTACGTCCACCAAGACGTAACAAAAACCGAACCTATCGGTTGCCTGTCCGAAACACTCGATTGACTTCATAGGGAAGCCAATCCCAATATCCACACGTCAAAGGTTGACAAAATCCGACCACATCGGAAACCTACTCAACCAAGTAACAAGCCATATGGACTTCACTCCGAAAAGAAGTTCAGTCCCGTTATTTACGACTCACATACCATGGTAAGAGTGATAAACTCTTCACCCATCTGGATCATCAAGATCACAAATCATATCCATCGCTACGTCACCCGACAAGTAACATCACGATCCTAGATCGTCACATTGACCAAAGTTGATAACATCACAATTCAGATCCACCTAGGATCCACACATGCTCACATAGCTAACAATCCACCTGGAAGCTGATCGTAGGGTCTTACACCCTCAATTGAATCCTTCGCCAAATTTCCCTTGGTGGAAAGATGACCTCGCATTTCCCACCAAATCCACAATCATACACAACTGCTTGTGTCCAATGACCCCAAGCCAAACATGGGTCCACCAACCAATACACACTCAACGTACTGGTAGCAACAATCATCATCTGCCACGGCAGGAAATAAGAAGTCAACCCCAAAGACTTCGGAATACCAATCACTGATGCGGAAACGAGCACTCCTCTCGTCTCCCAATCACAACTCTCTCCGAGACGGGAGTTCCAACCACGTTGGAAACAGACATGCTCCCAATGAGATGTCAAGTCCAACCACTGGACTGCCCACGTCCATACCTTACTTGGATCACCACGTGTCCAAGATCGATTCATTACTCGGACCTCACGTCCGTCAATAATCATGTATGCACACACCCCGATTCCGAACGGAATATCCACAACTCTGCCTGGATGTGCATACCATACTGCCTTCGTCTCACATCTCGACCTTAACAGGTTCAATCCTCAGGTTCCAAGTGATTCACAATCACAAAATCCCACATCAATACCACGAATGGTTTCCTCGACTTTTCCAATTTCAATAATTTCCTTGTACTCTCAGGGGATATAAGCAGTACACAAACTTACCAATCTCGGAGTTGACCACAACTCCCCAAATCCACCAACTCGCATGACATAGGGAACATCGTCCCTAGATTCCCCAAATTTTCAATCATACCTTTTGATCCATTCATCACCTGTCATCATATACCTGTTAGGACTTATCCCAACACATCACGACCTCCACTGGATCCCATCCAGTCCAAGACTCAACCACCACTGAGTCGCAGATACCAAACATCTGTTCATCATGACAGAGTCACACCCCAAATGGTGGCTCCTCGTCATCACAATCACTGACACCGGTACCAGCACCAGTGCTAGTACCAGCACCACGCACCATCATCAATACCAGTATCAGCACACAGGCATCCATACTAGTATTGGCATATAGGTATCACCATACCAACATCCAAACATAGCACACGAACACCCATGCTAGCACACGAACATCCATGCTAGCACACTGTGTGCAAAGTTGTTACCCTGGATCTCCATTCATTACGAACGACGATCCCGTAACACCACTCGTACCCCACGACTATGGGTACCTCCAATTTGACCACTGGCACATCAGGATAATGAACGTTCCCTGAACGTCCCCAAGTATCAAAGCCACACAAAATACCCTCGATAGCCAGTCATCTCGACACAACTGTCGACCAACAGTCATCGTTGTCAAGATCCGTATCCACACATCATACTAATATTCGATCCAAAACAGGATTCCATATTTTATCTCATAACCGCATCCGTGGATCGAATCCCATAATCCAGACTAGACTCACTAGAGTCATCCACATGGTCATCCATGACCTCAGCCGCTCGTCGCAGCACAAGTTCTCACTTCAGGTTCACCTTTCGGTCCATCAATTATAAATTAGGGTTCCAAGGTCACACCCTAGGGTTCAACCGAACCCAACTGCCTTTTGCAGTAAAACCCACAACCTGACCGACTCTGCGGTCCTGACATCGTATAGACATCCAATCCAATCCAATCGTCAACTCAACGTGGGTTCCACCACGAAGGTCATCGGCTAACTCCGATGCACCAACAACCCGAACACTAGCCAACACTACCAGGGTCCAAAACATAGACCAATACTCAACCGAGTTTCACATTTCCAATCAAATGAGGTTCCCTGAACCTAGCTGTGCCCAGTGGCACAACAATTCATCATCTCATGACCGAACCGACGGTCCCACATTACCAGTTAATCATATACAACCCCACCTGGGTTGAATCGCATCAATGCACGGCGTATCGGGCCAAACACACCCAATTCACCATACAAACCCCAAACTATCTATCAGGTTGACAACGGAACAGCAGCCCAAAGAGACATCACACCCTCGACCTTCGCGCACAAAAGAGCAAAACCTGCTCTGTTACCACTTGACACGACCCATCCCAATCCCCCCGGGATTACCATGGAATGTGACGTGCTCCCGTCTGACAAGAGGCGTCAGACAAGGGATAACCGATTGCCATTGCCCAAAAGGGCTTCCAGAGTGCGTAAGGATCGATGGAGGAGGTGTGCGATGCTCAAGTCTCTGCTGCAGTCGTATCCGGAATCAACCTGAAGGGGATAAAAAACCAAAAGCTGTGAGTGGACGAAAATAAACAAGTCTGCTTAAAACATTTATAAGACATTTATGCCCCTCAGTAAAATCATATGCATGCACCAAAACCAATAATCCCATATTTATTTAGAAATAACCATTAGGGCCTTAGCCCGGAAACCAAAGCATATTTTCAATTTCCAAAAGTAAATCCAAGAGTTATTTCATCAATCCAGTAATATTCATTTATTATTTTTCCATCTCCGGCATCCCCGATGCCTAGCGTCCTAGACGCTTGACGTTCCAGTCGTCATATCTCACGGTATTAAGCAACGCGTGCTGCCCGGGGTCTCACCGGGTCCATATCTCTGACATCCCCGATGTCTGACGTCCATGACGTCTAGCAATCCTGCTCCTGGATCACTATACGGTCCGGTAGCTCCGTACAATGAGCCCTCGCAGGCAATGCACCGTGACTTCTCCAGTGTCCCCGACACTTGGAGGAGACCAGGATATAAATATCCTCATATCGAGATGGTTTTATGGAACACATTTTATTATTCATTTCCAAAATATCACAAGGGCCCTGCCCCGAATTTCCATAAAACCGTCATAAGTCCAAATAGTTGAATCAAATCCGAAATAGTTCATTCAATTCCATTTTAGGGTCCCCGACCCGAAATCACATATACAAGTCAACTGGGATCCTGGCCTGATTCATAAGTTAACTGGGCCCCTGGCCCGATTTCATAATTCAATTGGGCCCCTGGCCCGATTCAACAAATTAACTGGGCCCCTGGCCCGATTTCACATTATCAAATCCGTGACCGTTTCATGAAATCATATCCATCCATATTTATGGAAATCAGTGCAAATCCAGAAAACCTCGATTCACGTGCAAACACGTAAATCGCCTCGAAAAGCGTGAAAACATATAAATTCACTGATATCCAAAATAAATCATATAATCCCAATTATAACAATCATGAAACAGTTATGCATGCATCGAATTTATAAAACCAATGTCCACTCACAGACCGTTTAACCGAGCGCCTCGATACGCGTGCCATAGGCCCTCCCGGGCCACCTCACTATCACCGGGACTCCCAATCCTGTTCAAATCAATTTAGAGGATCACTAACCTCATCATTAACATCCTATTCAAGTCCCGTAATTTTCCCGAATTTTTAAGTATTTTTAAATTGGATTTAAAACCTTCGGACATCCCGAACAATATCGAGACGGTGTCCGATCGACACGAAACCAATCCCAAAATGTTCGTTACAATGTATAGGATAAAAGTCATGTTGACCTCACCTCGAGATTCGTGCCCACGCGCCGTCACGCGCCGCCGTGAGTGGCTGCGCGTGAAAGCCACGCGCCTGCTACAGTGCTCCTTCTTCACCCGAATGACTGGTAAACGGGTCAGATTAACCGCGATAGGATCCGTTTCAAACACCCTCAATTCGATATCAATTCCATCCGTTCTTGATCCTACAACAATCACCAATCCACCAATTTCAGTTCTGTGTCCATGATTAGCATCAACCGTCGATCAATCTTGTCGACAACCCGTGATCACCCAAAACGGGTCGATCACCAGAGCTCCTCCAATCCTTAACCAAAATCAAATTAACTTCACAGGAAGTTAATTAGGACTACAACGAACTAATTAGAATCATTAATTTAACTCGACAATACCTCAATCGTCACAACTCAAGCTCGAGTTTTCCGGCCGTCCACCATGTCCGTTCACGGCCCTAGGAGCTCCCAAGCTTGCCCCATTTGATCTGGTTCGACTCGAAATGATCCCAGAGAACAAAATGAATCATCAATTTGCCCTGGGCTGGCCTGAAAACCGAAATTCGATAATGAACTCTTCAAAAACCAGTTTCGGGTTTTTGAACAATTCCACACCAAAATTGCTCCTTTCCTCTCATTCTCAATCCCAGAACACTTCACTCAGTCCCATAACCACATTGCCCACTGCAATCCGCTCAATTGGGCCCTGGAAAGGCTGAACACATGTGGGAAGCACTCTGCTTTTCATCGTGCACCAGTCATAGTTAATGGCCAAATCCACCGTCCCACACAGCCTGGCATCGCACAATGCCACTAAACAATCCATACAACCTATAAACAATAGTTTTAGGCCATCAATTTGCTCCATAAACGCACCACCCGTGCGCTGGCCATGTTCCCTCCACGGTGCTACAGTAACCGTTCAAACACCCGTGAAATTACCATTCTGCCCTTGTGCAGTAAATTACCAAAATGCCCCTCACGCATCCTGACCCGTAACTCGGTCATACGAACTCCGATTGATGCGTGCCGCCTGTCTACGAACTCAGGGCATCGAGACCTTCCTAACGGTCCTCGGTCCTCGGCCATCGGGCATCCCGATCAAAAAGTCAACATTTGCCCCTACATCGTCCAAATTACGAAAATGCCCCTGGACTTCCGTACATCATAACTTCCACCACGAACGTCGGAATCGAACGTGCCACCTGTCTATGAACTCGTGACGTCCCGAACTACGTCACGGTCATCGGTCAAAGTCCATTTGACCATCCGAATTAAAAGTCAACGTTTTGCCCACACCTAGGGGCAAAACGGTCATTTTGCACAATTCGTCCGAAATCGCCCAACTAATCCCAGATTAGTAAATCACAATTAAATATTATTAAATCCCGATATTCGGGACGGGTCGTTACATGTGTCATTCGGCATGTGAGCTAGGTGTAGCGTTGAAAGTAGGCTCAGTAGATGAGCGACTCAGTATGCGTTACACTGATGTGGGTGCTTGGTAATGTGTCGAGCGGCTCGGTAATGTGTCGAGCGTATATGGGTGCTCGGTAATGTGTCGAGCAGTTCAGGTAATGTGTTGAGCCGATGTGGGTCCTCGGTAATATGTTGAGCCGATGTGGGGTGCTTGGTAATGTGTCGAGTGGCTCGGTAATGTGTTGAGCGTATGTGGGTGCTCAGTAATGTGTCGAGCATTTATGGGTGCTCGGTAGTGTGTCGAGCGGCTCGGTATGTGTTGAGCCGATATGGGTACTCGGTAATACGTTGAGCCGATGTGGGTGCTCAGTAGTGTGTCAAACGTATGTATGAGTTCATGTATGCTTGACATGAATGAGTGTTATATATGTCGGCATGGACGAGGGAACGTATGTGTGACATGTATGCCAATATGAACGAGGGCATGTATGTATGTCATGTATGAGTGGCATGTATGTCAGTATAAGCGAGGGCATGTATGAGTGACATGTATGTCAGTATGCACGAGGGCATGTATGTGTGACATGTATGTTAGTATGCACGAGGGTATGTATGTGTGACATGTATGCCAATATGCACGAGGGCATGTATGTATTTCATGCATGAATGACATGTATGTCGGTATGCGTGAGGGCATGTATGTGTGACATGTATGTCAGTATGCACGAGGGTATGTATGTGTGACATGTATGTGTGAATGTAATAATGGTTAGAAGGGGTTTCTGATTGGAAGTGTTACATGGTTGTATTTAGGTGTGTTATGAGGTTTTCCTTGGTGCATGCTAAGTTGTTTGCCTTGGGATTGTGATGACCTACCGAGTAGGGAGTCCGAGGGGACATCGGTGTGGACCGATAAAGAGGGGGTCTGATGGGACATTGGGAGACTAACCGAGAAAGGAGTCTGAGGGGACATCGGGACACCAATCGAGCAGGGAGTCCGAGGGGACATCGGGAGACCGACCAAGCAGGGAGTCCGAGGGGACATCGGAAAACCAACCAAGCAGTGAGTCCGGGGGACATCAGGGAGACCGACCAATGGGACATCGGGAGACCAACCAAGCAGGGAGTCCGAGGGGACATCGGGAGACCGACCAAGCAGGGAGTCCGAGGGGACATCGGAAAATCGATCAAGCAGTGAGTCCAGGGGACATCAGGGAGACCGACCGATGGGACATCGTGTAACGACCCGGACGTTCAAAAAAGGGAAATTTGGAAAATTTGAAGAAAATGATGATTTTGCCCTTAGGTAATGGGCGAACGGTTGAATTTTTACTCGAACGGTCAAATAGACTTTGACCGATGACTGTGACGTAGTTCGGGACGTCACGAGTTCATAGACAGGTGGCACGTCCGATTCTGAAATTCAAGGAGGAAGTTATGATGTTTGGAAGTTCAAGGGCATTTTCGTAATTTGGACGAAAAGGGGGAAATGTTGACTTTTTGATTGACCACTAATTTTCACACAATTCGAAGACCATTAGGTAGGTCTCGAGACGCTGAGTCTGTAGACAGGCGGCACGCATCAATCGGAGTTCGGATGACCAAGTTACGGGTCTAGAAGCGTGAAGGGCATTTTGCTAAATTGTCAAAGTGAGGGCAAAATGGTAATTTGACTGTTGCAGTTTGAAATCAGTCGTGATGGTTGTTGTGTGAATTGTTTAATCTGTTAAGAGTTTGTTTAACAGAATCAAGTAACAATTGTCACTGAGGGAGGTGGATTGTGGATGGATGGGCTGAGTGGGAAACATAGGCGTGCTGAAGGCAGAGCACGGGCTGTTTTTCTCTAATGCCTAGTGCGGTTGGAAATGGAAACAGAGCACTCAAACTTGTCTTACAGGTGAGCAGAGCACTGGTGACAGGGAATGTTGGTTCGAAGTGGCTAAATCAATTGCTATGGGAGAACGAGAGAAACTGAGAGACTGAATTGGAGAGGAAAAACGAGGGACTGAGTGGAAATGCACCCAGAAATCCGAAACCTGTGTTTGAGCAAATTCAAAGTCGAATGTGAGTTGTAGACCAGCCCAAGTCAAATTAAGGTGATTTTACATCTTCTAGGACCTTAGTGAGTCGATCCAAATCAAGGGATGCAAGCTTCGAAGCTCCTGGAGCCATGGACGGACGTGGTGGATGGCCGGAAAATCGCGGGTTGTGTTCGTGTAATTGGAGGTAAGTTGTTGTGAAGTTGAATTCTAAATCATCCTTACCATGACGAACTCAGACGAGGAACTCGTTTTTGAAACTTGGATTAAGTCGAGATGGTTTAAGGTAATGACGACTGCAATGGATGTTACAGATCCTTAATTCAATTGGTTTTGAAGCTAATGGAGTGTTCAATCAAAATGATGTCAAATTGATGGAATACTAGCCGGCTCAAGTCGCGGCAACCGGACCCGTTTACCAGTCATTCGGGTGAGGACGACGACTGTGCACTTTACTGTAGCAAGCGCGTGGCTTTCACACGCAGCCACTCACGGCGGCGCGTGAGGGCGCGTGGGTCCGATTCTCGAGGTGAGTTCAACACAACTTTTGTCCTATATAATGTAACGAACATTTTAGCGTTGGTTTCGAATTAACCGGACACCGTTTCGATGTTGTTTCGAGGGTCCGAAGGTTTAGATTACGCTTTTACTTAACACTTAATTCCCAGAAAATTATGGGAGATTAGTATGATGTTTTTTGAGTCCTTAGTGACACTGAGGAATGTTTTCGGACAGGATTCGAGATTCTTGAAAAATGTCCAAAATTACAAAAACGCGTGCAGCGCGAAAACGAGTGTTATGGACGGTGTGTGAGTGGACTTTGCTTTCAAAATTTAACGCATTCATAAATGTTTCTATGATTTCTATGATTATGATTATGACTTGTGATAATTATGATTTTCGTATTTATACGTATTTACGTATGCAATACGTAACTGTACGTATTTTGAGACTATGGTTTCTCTTATGCTGTGATGATGGTTTGATGAACGATTTTACATCATTTGTGAGTATGATGTTTTGATTATGATTGTGAGTATGACCTACAGTTTTGACACGTATTTCGAGATTATTACGGTTTTGCGCGTTTTACGAGATTTCGAGTATATTGTGTTTTGATCATGGTTTTGATGCCTTGACTTTGGGATTTGAAATGTGATTTGATTTGACTCTGGGATTTGAAATGATTTCAAAGATTTAAAACGGATTTTGGAAAATGTGATTTCAGGCTTGATGCCCAGGGCATAAAAGTAATTTTGATGAATGAGATTCGAATTTCGGAAACGTGAAAGTGGATTTCCAGGTTTGGGTTCGGGATGATGTTTCCGGATGCTAACTTACGGAATCATTATTGCGAATTCAGATTCGGGAATGGATGACGGATATGATTGGGGATTTGAATGCGAAATTCGGACATAAATCCTATTATGAAAAAAATGTGATTTCAGATTGGTTTTGGAATTTGGATCACGATGGATCCTGGATTTTCGTGATTTACAAACGGTTTTGGGTTTGAAGACCCGGTACTGTTGCTGGATTATGTTTTGGGTTTAAAGACCCGGTTAATTGATGATGGGGGCAGGCCCGGATTGGGTTTAAAAACACGGATTGAGTTTAAAGACTCGGTTATTGTGATACCCCCCCCCCCCCCCCCCCCCCCCGAGGCCTATTGATTATGTTCTGAGTTTAAAGACTCGTTGATATCCCGGGAAGGCCTGATTATGGGTATGGTTTTGAGTTTAAAGACTCGGACGCACTTGAGATCCAGCAGATTGATTGACTTCTGAATTACTGTTGATTTCTGATGTTTTCGGATGTGTTGGGAAATGGCCCGGTTTATGTGGTTTTGATGGATTTTTGGGTTATGTTACGTACTTGGATTTGATTCATGATTTTGGGCGGAGGCCCTATGTTTATGATTGCAGGCTAAGACCCGAAGGTTAAGAAATAGAAAATGATTTGATTCTCATACCCGGTTTTCTTATGTTGGAAATGAAATGGATTGCGAAATGATTTTCGAATGCATGCATTGGTTTTACGTGGAGGGTAGAAATGTCTTTCTGTAACTGTTTTATAAACTGATTCATTTTTGTCCACTCACACCTTTTGTGTTTTTATTGACCCTCCAGGTCGTGGCTCGTTGATCGAGGCTGATCGAGAGGCGGAGGTATGAGTGAGTACGTGTGTGGCTATCCCTGGTTTGGCAAGTACTGAGGGTAATTTTGGAACTTCAGTCGACTTGCTAGACGGGAGCAGGACCGGGCACGGTTATCAATGTCCCTTCGGGGGCGGTCCTGTCACATTGGGAGACCAAACGAGCAGGGAGTTCGAGGGGACATCGGGAGACCGATCGAGCAGAGAGTCCAGGGGACATCAGGAAATCGATCGAGCAGAGAGTCCACGGGACATCGGGAGACCGATCGAGCATGGAGTTCGATGGGACATCGGGAGACCAACCGAGCATGGAGTCCGAGGGGACATCGGTTGTAACAACCCATCCCGGGAGTCGGGATTAGCGAAGTGTTTAGTGATGGATTAGCTAAGTTAATCAGTGGTTAGTTGGTTACTTTTGGACGTTTGGCGCAGAATGACGATTTTGCCCCTAGAACGGGCAAAATGTTGACTTTTAGTTCGGACGGTCAATTGGGCATTAACCGATGACCGTGACGTAATTCGGGACGTCACGAGTCCGTAGACAGGTGGCACGCCCGATTCTGACATTGTGTTTTGAGTTTAAAGACTCGTTGATATCCCGGGAAGGCCTGGTTATTGCGCATTGTGTTTTGAGTTTAAAGACTCGGGCGCACTTGAGATCCAGCAAACTCGCATGATTGATATTTTCACTTGTTTCACTGGTTTTGCAAATGTTTTGGGATGTGACATGAATTACTTAGCTTCATGGATTTAGGGCCGAGGGCCTGGACTTCGGTTTTGATTTCTGATGATTTATGCACGTTGTTTCCTTTCGTACTACTGTTGTTTTAAGTTACTTGGTTATGCATGCATGTTTTCAAAACGGAGGGTGTAACCCTGATTTCTTTATGGAACTGCTTTTATAACTCTTATTTATTTTTAGTCCACTCACATTTTTAATGTTTTTAACACCCTCCAGGTCGTGGTGCGAGCGTTGGGGCTACCGTTGAGGCAGAAGTCGAGGCATAAAGTCATCTGTTGCACACTTAGCTTACAGTAGGGCTTGTTTTGTTTTCGTACTGTTACTATGCTCTGTAAACGATATAACTTTTCTCCCTGGTCTGGCAATGTAAATTGTGGTTTCTTGTAAGGTTCTTTTGGTCTTTTACTGGTGTTTGTTAGACGGGAGCAGGGTTCACCTCGGTTATCGGGGTGATAATCGGGGTGGGTCCTGTCATCGGTAGACCGACGGAGTAGGGAGTTCGAGGGGACATCGAGAGACCGACCGAGTAGGGAGTCCGAAGGGACATCGAAAAACCGACTGAGCAGTGAGTCTGGGGGGACATCGGGAGACCAACTGAGCAGGAAGTCCGAGAGGACATCGAGAGACCGATAGAACAGGGAGTCCGAGGGGACATCGAGAGACCGATTGAGCATGGAGTTAGAGGGGACATCGAGAGACCGACCGAGTAGGGAGGCCGATGGGACATCAGTAGAGACCAATGAAGATGGGGGTTTGATGGGACATCGGGAGACCGACCGAGCAGAGAGTCCGAGGGGACATCGGAAAACTGACCAAGCAGTGAGTCCGGGAGATATCGGGAGACCTACCAATCGGACATCGGGAGACCGACCGAGCAGGGAGTCTGAGGGGACATTGGTGGGGACCGATGAAGTGGTCTGGACTGTTGTAATAAAGAGAGATAATATCTTGGTAGGGTCAAGTGGCAGGGGGCAGGTTACCAAGCATGATTATATATGTATTTTTTTTGCGGTGGGTAGATGCCTATAGAAGGCTAAAGAGTAGTTGTTATTTATTTGTTGTGGGTAGAGTTTGCAGGGGTTTAAAGTACCAAAATTTGTGGTTTACAGAGGCTATAATATATATTTATTTTGTGGTGGGAAAGAGGCTTTGTGAGAGAAGCACAAGGGGCTTCGACCGACTGAGAAAGGAAAATTTCCTTGGGTTCTTCTTGCGTATTGGACATATTGTATTTTCTGGGGTTTTCTTGGTGTTCTTGGTGGCCATGGTGTTTTAGCAGGTGAGAAAAATTGAAAAGAATCGACATAACCTTTTGTATCGATTCCCACAGACGACGCCAAACTGTTGATGCAAAAATTGTACCAACGAGACTGTAAAGACACGCACGTACACAAGACACAAGAAAGTATATGATTCACCCAAATCGGGCTACGTCCATGGTGTTGCCTCCCTCTCATTAATAATAATATGATGATATTGTTTGTACAAGTATAGGAGGTTTAGAAACTTTAGAGAGAAAGTAGAAAGAAGGGAGAGCGAGGTCTCCTTTAATGAGAGAGTGGCTCCCTATTTATAGAAGTCATCTAGGGTTAGGTTATAGTAGTGATGGACTTTGAGGCATGGACCTTGTGTGATCTTTGAGGTCTTCTGGTGGATTTATCCCGTAGTCCAGTGCAGTATTTTAACAGGCTCGTTGCTTGGTCAGATGCAACGTCAATAGTGTGAAACAAGTCATGTGGAAGGACGACACTTTTTGTTGTTAAACAAATAGAATAAGCCTCAAGTTCAAGTTAGGAATTTGGGAAGTAAAGATTCTTCACATATGTTGTCATTAGATTCAATTGTTGTGAATGGTACCTTTGATGAGAAGAGGGAGGACGAAATGAGGTGTCTTTTTTATTTTCTGAAACTTGTAGCTAAATGTAACGACCCGTCCCAAATTCCAGGATTAGATTAGTGACTAATCATAATTAGTGAGGTTAATCCGTGATTAGTTAGGCGAAATCGGACGAACGATGCAAAATGACTGTTTTGCCCCTAGCATGGGTAAAACGTTGACTTTTCATATATTGACCAATGACCGTGACGTAGTTCGTGACATCACGAGTTCATAGACAGGTGGCACGTTCAATTCCGACATTCGAGGAAGAAGTTATGACGTTCGGAAGTTTAGGGGCATTTTGGTAATTATGTTAAATGGAGCAAATAGTTGACTTTTTGACCGGGAGGTCCGATGGCCAAGGGCTAAGGACCGTTACGTAGATCGGAACGATACGAATCCATAGACAGGTGGCACGCTGAAATCGGACTTCGAATAGGGAAGTTATAGGTCACGGAAGTTCGATTTCACTATGCACGTACTTCAAGATGGTGATGATTTGGTAAAATCTGATTGGGCAAGATATTTTCAGTGGGTCCCATGGATGAGTGACAAGTGTCACTCATCCCATTGGCTAAATCCCCTAATTTGTGGATCTAAGTTAATTAAATATTATTATATCTATTATTTTATAATCTAATCCACACCTCATTCAATCCTAGCCATCCACTCCATTTAATCTCTCAATCCTCACCCTCCATTTCTTTCCTCTCATCTGATCAATTCATTTTCTTTGTTTTTCCTCACAAACCCGAACCACCCCCCCCCAAATTTCATACTTCTCCATTTTCTTCTTTGTTCTTCGAACAAGCACACACACACATACCACCCTTCCTCTTGTGAGTGAGTGAGTGAGTGAGTGAGTGTGAGGAATGAGGAAGGGCGGAGATGATGAAGGATTAGGACAGAGGACGGTGGCCTACGGCGTTGGCCACGGCAGGGAGGCCAAACCGGGAGGTAAGATATTCAAATTTTGGAAACTCGGTTTTATGGTGTTTTAATCGAACCTAAGGATTGGTTAATGTTTCTGGGGACTCTAGGAAGCTAATAGGAATGATTTCGAGGCCTAAGACGACCAAGAATGGCCGTGAACGGCGTGGGAAAAATCTGGCCACCATGGCCGATTGGAAATGGACGGTTTGTGATGGTTTTCCTTCGGTTTATAATGTCTAAATGATAGGAAATAGGATTAGGATGATATTAGAATTAAAAGGAGTTGAAATGGACCTAAATGGACCCTGATTCAGTCCAAAAACCAGAGAAAACCGGTTCAGCACAGTGCTGTGAACAGTGAAACGGTTCAGCATAGTACTGTGAACAGTGAACTGGAGGTTAGTGACGATGAATAGTATTTTGGACCTTTTTGGGGCGGTTGAGGGCGCGTGAACAGTAATTTAGGGAAGTGTTCAACATACGAAATCTTCTATTCGATGTAACGAAGATTTTGGGACTGGTCTCGCGTCAATCGGATATCGTTTCGATAGGTTTCGGGTTGTTCGAAAGTTTAGGTTAGGATTTAAAAATAGTTAAAAGTTCGGGAAAATTACGGGGCTTTGGTAGGAGGTTAATTAAGTAGTTAGTAATCTTCTATTACAATTTGGACAGGTTTGGGAGTCCCGATGATAGCGATTGGCTCAGGAGAGCCGTTTGACATGCAAATCGAGTCGGCAGCTCGGACGGTCTGTGAGTGGACCTTGTTTTCTAAATTGGTGCATGCATAAATGTTTATTATATGTTTTAATACATGTTTGATGATGCCATGGGTGCATTTGTATGTGGTTACGTATAAGCACGCATTTCGAGGTTTCGACCTTATACGGTGCTTATACGGGTCTGTATTTCTTTAATGGTCTAAATGAATTAAATTTGGATTTCAAAAGGATAAACTCGGGTATGAGACCCATTTGGTTTTGTCTCGGGCATATGACCTCAGATATCGGGCACGGTGCCCAGATGATGTCCTATGTTCGGGCACGAGACCCAGGTTACTTTACGGTTTGGATTTTAGGTCAGGGATCCTTAAATGGATTTCCAGGTTCATGACGGTTTATGGAAACCGGTATGAACCCTTGTTATGGTATCGTGGTTCATGACGGATTATGGGGACCAACATGAACCGTGGTTATGTTATTATGGTACATGACGGTTTATGGGAACCGAACATGGAGGATATGGTCTATATGTATATGAACTGGATATTATGGATCATGATGGTTCATGGGAACCGGGCATGGATATTTGTATTATGTATATATATATATATATGTGCATATACCTTCCTTTACTTCTATTATCTTCTTCGGGGAGGGTCGTTAGTCTCGGTGGACCCCGGAGTAGTCACGGAGTACCGACTGAGTGGAGTCACCCCCCAGTTGGGTTCCTTACTCTTAGGAAGGCTATGGTTACTATAACCTCGAGTAGGATCAATGGTCTGCGGACATTGACCTTGACTTTGAGAAGACTCGGATTGAGACCCGGGTAGCACGCGCGTAGCTTTGGATACCGTGACAGGATTGGTTGTGTGACTTATATGTATATAGGTATATTTGATTTGATATGTGGTGAGCACAGGTGTGCACAGGATTGAGCAGTGGCTCGTGTATGTTTATGGTTATAGGCTGAGTCCCTTATTGGTTTCTTATGGATTTGGGCAGTGGCCCGTATGGTCGATTTCATTGTGGTCCTTTCGACCTTGGTTTATTTCTGATTTGGGCTTAGTTCCCACATGTGGTCCAATTGGTTAAATGGTTTTCGAATGCATGCATGCTTTTTAGTGAAGGGTACAAATGTCTTTATGGAAATATTTTTATAAACTTTTGTTTTGTACACTCACAGCTTTTAATGTTTTGACTGCCCTTCAGGTTGAAAGCGGATATGGACTGTAGCAGAGACCGAGATATCACATGCCTCCTCCGGATCCTGGCGTACTCTGATAGCCCGAGAGGGCAAAGGTCGGAAATATCCATTGTCTGACACTTCGTGTCAGACGGGAGCATGGTCATCCCTCGTTAATCCCGGAGGGATTGGGATGAGTCCTGTCATAAAGCTCTTCTAACTTTCTAAACATCCACTGCTAATTTCTAAATATTGTGTTAAACATTTTTTTCATTTGATTACTTCTTCTTTTTTCTTCTTATGTTGTTCGGGTTTTCATTTGTGTAGAAAATTTTACCGAAGAAACAATCCATTACCATGACAAATTGAGAGTGCTTAAATAAATGACCAGTAGTCTCATGAGGGGTTTGAGCCATGAAAGAAACAAGCTCTTTTTCCTAGTGGCAGCATCCCCACTTGTCTCAAACCCATTAAAAGTTCAAGCAGCCGCTGCTATTGCCATTAAAATCTTCTTTGGACTTGTTTGTACTGTTGTTGGGTTTGCATATTTTAAGAGTCATATTATTGTTTACAAATTTTTATTTTGTATTAATAATAGATTTTAAAGTTAATAAAAATTAATATATTTTTTAATAGTCCGGTTTGAATTTAATGGATTTCTAAAATGAAAATCCAAATCCAAATTATTACCAACAGAACAGTTTGGATTTTCAAACTGTTTGACTTTTATCCGGTCAAACTTAAACCGTTGGATAAATTACGATTTGAAACGGATTGGTTAATGATTTTAATGAATTCATGTCCACCTTTATATTTGACTCTATGTTCGTAGGAGGGATAGAGTATATGAAAATCTACTTGCTCTCTGTTTTCATATTATACATCTCCTTTAATTGTATATGAATTTTTCTTTTTATCGTATAATAAGTGATTTTGATTTCAATTTTTGTAAAACATGAACCCTCATAAGTAGGAATTTTTATTTAATATCATTGTGTCACACAATGGATCTAGTTTTAACTTTATGTATTGGAGATATTATAGTACGGTTTTTAAATTCCATACGATGGTTAAGGTAGAGAACAAATGACAACAAGAAGTCTACAATGCCAGGAGGGAGAAATGTGGTGACCTCCTATTTCCAAAGCTTGTTCTCCGGGTAATAGTAATCGCGCGCACACAGAACAAGGCAAACTCATTTTGTCTTTGTCACGCGTGGCTCCGCACGTGTTTGAAAGCGCCAAAACTCTTCCTCCTCAACCTTCCGCTGCTCTTTCCCCGCCGTCATGGTGAAACCGGCGCTCAATTTTGAATCTTTTTAGTTTTTACTCTCTCAAGTCCAGTCTTTTCCTTGGTTGCATCTCGTTTCATGGGCTTAGCTTTGCGTGTGGGCTTTTCTTTCGGGCTATCTCTGTAAGTGCCCAAGTTTCCATTTAACATCAATGAGTGTTCCATGAATTGAACTGAAGTTGTAATAATTTTGGTGAAAAGTCCCAATCACTGCAAGCTCTTTGGACACGGGGAGTTCACTGTAAATGACTGATGAGTAATCAGGGCACTCAATTATTTATTAATTTCATATTTCCCAAAATAGAGAAATGATTGTATAAACTTTACTGAACAACTGAAAACTAAAGTGAGTTTGCGGTTGTTTTAGGATTTTTAAAAAAAAAAAATTTAAATCCCACTTATCGTTTATCATTTTCACTTTCGACCTTGTTCTCCACCAGGATGAGTAGAAAATGGCTAACAGTCTTGTTGCTGAAATGAAATTTGAAGGCTTTACTTAACGATAGATGCAGGGCCATGGCCAGGAAACATTATCCAGATGGGACCCAAGAAAGAGACAATAATTTATTACAAAGCCATGGTGGGAACATGGGCTGTGATCCCAAATGCCCAGACTTGACTGTAACATTAGTTTTTATTCCTCCTTCCTGTTTTGTTCATTTGTTTATTCTGTATTTCGTAATTTCAGAAATGGTATGCAAGTCAGTGAGAGATTGCTTGGAGATAATCAAATGACCCTAGCAACCCCATCCCCAGATTCCAAGCGCAGATCAAGGAAAATTAAAATAAAATTTAGGTGGGTTATTGCCTTATTGGCTTTCTCTATTATATTATTAATAAATAATGCCTAAATATATTTTTCTGCTTTTTTAAGTACAATGGACTTGCTTATGGACATGTTCCTGCTTTACAGGTCTCGGCCAAGGGTGGAACTTGAGAAGAAACCTACCTCTCTGCAGAGGCTGGACCCATGACTCATGACCTTGTTGGTTGCTTTGGTGGTTCCATCATCATGTTTTGCAACTGATAGTGAGATATTCTTGTTTGCTTCCTCCCATCATTTGCAACAGATGCTTCTGCCCAGTTGCAGCTCACTTGGACAATTCCCTGGTAAATTCTTGTGTTTCTACTTTATATGGCATTATGCATCTTAGAATCATATATAATAGCTTTCTCACTGCATAAATTGAAATTCTCTTTTGTAGTTATGTTGTCAAAGAAGTTACTGATGGGTAGTTTATTTTGTAAATTTCTGTTACTGATGTGATGTCAGCTAGATTTCTTGGTGCATGTTGAAAATTCAATCATGGGTTATCAGTAGATTTACTTTTGTTTTCTGGTTCTGAAGTTTCTACTTGAAATGATTCCCTAATTTTTAATGAACACATAGAAGAAGCAAAAACTTTATGACTGATGAAAAGTAGTTTATATATTGTAGTTATTTGGTATCACCTTCGTAATACTTTTGAGAAGATATTTTATGCTTTGTGGATTTTTATACAGGGAAAGCCACTCTGGAAATATAGAATACAATAATAGTTTAGCTAAGACTATTTGATTGAGATATGTTTATTGTTTACCTGGAGTCCACTCTTTTATCAGTAATGGTGACAAACAACCAGGAATCTAGTGCTTTTGTTTCCTCTAGCAGCCATCACTCATGACTTGTGACAAGTGCTCAAGAGGAAAAGGAGGATAAAAGTCGGTGAGTGGAGAAGCATGTGGGGTTCTTAGGTTAGTCTTTCACTGAAAAGCCGGAGGGTCTGAACTGATTTTGCAGTATCAGACACAAGTGAGGATTACACAACCAAGCCCTAGTCTGTCGTTTTGAGCTGCGAGAATCATCAGTCTCTTCTTTTTGTAAGTTCCATAACAATTTATTAGACTCATTGATAAAATTGTTCCTTTGCAGCATTTGAATTGTGATCAGAATTATTGTTTTCAATCAATGTGTTGGTTTATTTGCACATTTGTATCTGATTGGATTTATGCGATTTGTTTATGCTCTGTAAGATAATGCTTACGGTTTCACAGTTTCCAATCAAATTCTTACCATTCGTTTTTCATTTGATGTTCGTTTCCCAAAGGAGAGGAAGAAAAGTTTTGAGTAATGGAAGAGAAAGTGGTTTCGAGGTCATATTTATTTGTCTCAGAAGATAAGAGCGATGATAGTTTGTATCCTGCCTATTTTGGTGTTTCCTCTGCATTTTTTGCTTTACGACTCCTGTCAATACCTGATATGAAAGATGAGAGATTGTCTGAAGTACGTGAGAAAATGCTTCGAGGAAGTGCGCAGCTGTTGGGATTACTGGTATGGAGAGTTCAGAAAGAAGGAAAAAATGTGCAACATTTTGAGCTTCAACATGAGCTTCGGAATGCTCAAGGAGAGATTAAAGAATTGAAGAGACTAAGGCATGAAGATGCGAAAGCGAATGAGAAAGTTGTGAGCATCTTTGCTGCACAGGAGCAGTGCTGGTTGAATGAAAGAAAGAAAATGAGTCAGCATATTGGGGCGCTAATAAATGCATTGAAGGGTCTTGAGAAGCGGGAGGATGAAACAAATTCGAAAATGAATGATGCAATGAAGGATATGGAGCGACTGCTGGAATCTAAGGATAATGCATTGGATCAAATGCAGCAAAAGTTGAAGGAATCGGAAGAGAAGCTAAGAAAGGCTGAAAGTGTTGCAGAAGAATTGAGAGAAAAGGCTAAGCATGTAGCCGAAGAGCATTCTGCTGAGCTTTTGAAGCACAAAACTGCATTTTTCGAGCTTGTGTCAAGCCAACGGCAGCTTGATGCTGATATGGGCAGAGCACTTAGGAAAGTTGAAGCTACTAAGCAGGAGATTAATGTAGTCTTGGATCAAAAGGAGGAGTCAGTTTTGATGGTCCAAAAGATATCAGCAGAGATTGTAAAGATGCATAAGGATTTGGAACAAAAAGACAAGATTTTGTCAGCAATGCTTAGAAAATCCAAGTTAGATACAACAAAGAAGCAAATGCTTCTAAAGGAGATTAAATTCTCAAAGGTGAAGAGGAAGCAAGCTGAGCTTGAAACGGAACGCTGGAAGGTAGTCTCAGAGTCTAAACATGAGAGGCATTCATTGAGAAGTATGTTGGAGAAAGCGAATTCTAGGTTTGAGTTTTCTTTAAATGAAAGTGCTAGTGCAACTGGTGCATCTCATTTGCATTCTGGAAAAACCAGACAACAGCCAACTGATGGTCTTCCTTGGAATGAACAATCTGAGCTGGGAAATGAGTCTGATGGGTACTTGTTTGAGGCAAAAGACCTAGGTGAGAAAGATTTCCTTTTGACTTTTCATATGATTTTTTAGTTTGATCCAGTCTTTGAAGCTCCTAATTACATTTTATTTGCATTATGTTCATGCTTTTTATTGATGACAGCTGAGATTAAGCAGTTGGAGGGTTGGGTATGCTTGGAAGCAGAGAGGTATGTAGCCGTAATTGAGGAAAGGCATCACCTAGAAATGGATGCATTTGTTGAACAATTAAGAGTAAAAGATGAGAAATTAGAAACTTATCGATGGCGGTTGCTGAGCATGGATTTAGAATCAAAGCGGCTTGAATCCCATGTCGAGGGACTGAACAAAGATATGTCACATCTCAGACGTAACAATATGAAATTGGAAGCCTTGTTGTTGGAGCGAAAAGAAGAATTAACTTCCCTGAAAGAGCAGTTTGCATCACAGTTAAAGTTTCTAAACTTCCCAGTGGAAGATCAAAAGGCAAAGCCAACTTTAGTGGAACAATCTCAAGAGGAAGAAAGTAAGGATACAGCGGAAACCCCATCTTCTACCCCGGTCAATCTCATCATTTTGCAGGCACAATCCCCTAATAAGGAGTTTGAAGGAGAGAAGGATGTTGACGCCTATGATGGCACTAGTCAAGAGGGAAGTGCGAGCCCAGTGGAAAGTGATTGCACTGAGAAGTTGACATTACCAACCCGAGGCTCAAGTACAAATAGTTCGCCGTGGAGGATGGATCTCCATGCTCTTGGAATTTCTTACAAGCTCAAGAGACTGAAGCAGCAACTTATTATGCTTGAAAGATTTACCGGAAAGCAAGAAGCCGGTGAAGATCATAAGGAAAGCAATGGTGTTGGGCAAAGTGTGATAAAATCTTTCCTTTTGCTGATGTCATTGCTGAATAAACAAGTTGGCCGGTACCAGTCCCTCCAAGGGAAGGTTGACGTCCTCTGCCAACGGATGGTAATATCGAAACTAGCACATTTTTACTAGATTCAGTAAATGGCACGTCATTTGATTTGATCGTGGATTCCTCATTTATGATTTTTTCAGCATGAGAAAGGCCTAGATTTAAACGCGAGACGTGGAGATTCTGAGACTGCAAGAACAATGGACAAGACTAAGACTTTGGAGCATTTTCTTGATGAAACATTTCAGCTGCAGAGATATATGGTTGCCACAGGGCAGAGACTAATGGAGATTCAACCCAAGATTGCATCAGGACTAGTCGGGGTGGCTGAAGAGCTACAAACATGTGAGAGCTTCGACATGAATCGCTTCACCGACTTCATTAGAACCCTCTTCCAGGAAGTGCAGAGAGGTCTAGAAGTTCGGATTGCGCGAATTATTGGAGATCTTGAGGGGACCTTGGCTTGTGATGGTATGATACAGTTGAGGAGATATTGATGAGAAAAAGAACCCAGAAGTTGAGCTTTATTAAGTAATAACGATAGTTTCGACTGAGTTATATATATATATATATACACTCAGATTTGTATAGAGGGCTGGCTGTAAGCAAATAACGTATTTCACGGGGCGGCTCCTCCTCCTCGACGTTCCTCGCAGTTTCTTCACTGCTGGAGTAGAGTTCTTTTTCTTCTTCACTGCACTTATTTCACCTCGTCGTCTGCACGGTTTCTTCACCGGGTGGGGATTTGGGGGTTAAAATGCCACATCATCAACTAATGTGGAGGTCATCTCTTTTTTTTTTTTTTATAAAAAAAAATTTAGAAGCTTAGCGTTATAAAATGACAAATTTAACTCATTTTAATCCTCAGAAAAAGACCAAATTGGAAAGACAATTAGAATTCAGGGTGCAATTTGACATCAGAATGTATTTCAAGACAAAAATAATAGTTCGAGTGCATTCCAAGTAAAAACCTAATTCTAATGGAGAAGGATGCCACGACTTTTACTTTCAAATGGCTACTCTTTTGCATTTTAGTACGCATATAAATTATGTATATACTAAAATTCTCTATTTATCAATAGTATTTTTACTATTTTGCATTTTTCTTTTTCTTTATTATGAATAGTAAAATAACAAAATTTCCTTTAGATTTTCATTTATTATTATTATTATTATTATTAATTTATTACTCAATTTGGGATATTATCTCATACCATGAGCGGAATATTACCATAACTATTATTACAATTACAATTATTATTATTATTATAATATTATTATTTAGTTTTTTAATTAAAAATATATTAATCGACAACAAATTACAATTTTAGTATATCACTTATATAAAACTATTAGAGCTTGAACTCTATATTTTATTTCTTGAAAAATAAAACAACATTTTTATATTTTACATCTTAGTCATTATTTAATAGCCATTATTATTGTTTATATATATATATATATCATGCTTAATTCTATAATTGAACTCTGATATATAATTTTATTCCTTTAATTCTATAATGTTGTTGCCATCATTATTTTCACAAAAAGAAAAGAAAATATTATTATATTATATGTGTGACTCGAAAAGTTTACAGCTTCTATTTGGAAAAAGAAAAAATCGATTGATTAAAACATTGGCTTTTACCCTAGGTTTTTAGTTGCTATATATGAAACCAATGGCAATGCATTTTTTTTTTCTCACTGCCTCACCCAATGACCCATGGTAAGGGTTGTGATAGAAGCATAACACCATATGTAAAAGTTCCATACAAAACTAAATCCAAAGCCAAAGTCATGAAATCACAGCCACAACTTCAATTTACATAAATAGACAAGATGATGTTGAATTCGATGCTTAGCTTATTCGATGCTAGGATGGGCTTGCTAGTTGCATGTCTTAGTCGGTTTGAATGATCCAACACTGCAAATGTTCCCAATTTGCAGTACAAAAATCTGAATATGGGTGGTTGTGTTGGGGCTCTAGTGATTAAATCTTGGGTGATCTCAACTTCTCTTGTCACGAAGGAGATGGTTGCTCATTTCTACTCTCTTGTCATTGGAATCAAATATGTAATCAGCTTTAAATAAAAGTGTCTACTAATTCCCCGTGTGTGTGTGTGTTTTCAAAACTAAGCAGCTGCTAAATCAGATACTTTGCAGCTTTGGCGTTGTTTCTTCATCAAATATTCCTTTTTTCTTTTGTGTACACCAGCATTTTTGAAAATCAAGCCATGCATATGCAGCACGACACTGGCCTTTCTCTAACTTCTGACTCATCAAAGTTTTTCACGACCGAATTCTATCCTCTCTCTTTTTCTTTTTTTTTTTTCTTTTTTTTTCTGTTCTTCTTAAATTTCTAGATTTCCTTCCCGCCAATCGACCTTGTTCAAATTAAAATCTCCATCTTCTGTTTTCTGATTTTAAAATTTGTAGATTTCCTTTTTGGGGAGGAGAGAGAGGAGAGGAGAGATGAGAAAGGTAAAGAGGATTCCAAGGACAAGGGCTGGGAGCTGTTCATCTTATACCACAGGCAGCCGGCTCATAATTAATCTGGTCTTGTGTTTATGCATGGCTCTTATTAAACTAATTTCATCTCATACAAAATAAGATACCATTTGTCATGAAAACCGTCCCACTCTCTTATTTTGGCTTGTTTACAGTTCTAGTATCAATCTCCCCATCATTATTTATTTAATTAAAGAATTAAATATGAATATTACTGAATATGATTTGTATAATTATTATTATCAACAATGTATGTTGTATTATCACTAACATCAAATATTATATAAACAATACGTGGTCAACGAAGCAAATCAAAATTACGCAAACGTATACCAAAATATTATCTTAACTTCCATGTTATATTTAACCTATGACTTTTCTGAGCGACCCAATGTTGACAAACGACAGTTGATGGTCGGTATCCATATCAATCTTACCGGATCGAAACCCAGATTTTCCACCGTGGGACACCCCAGCATTTCATTGACTGAAAGGGCATTTTCGTCCTTTCGCACCCCCCGGCTTAAGAAAAACCATAGAAACTGGCATTCTCTCGTGAAGAAGAAGCGCCAGGAGCGTTTGCCGTGACCGACCCTCACAATTCACATTCACTTTCTTCACCTTCAACAACTCTTCACCCCTCTCTCTAAAAAACTGACCAACTCATCTCTCACTTCTCTCTCTATAAAAACTCACTCACTCACGCATCTCACCGAACTTATTACAATTTTATTATGCACAGAGTTGCTCTGTTTTTTTTTTTCCGATTAGAGTGCGAACGAGATTGCTCTGTTTTCTCTGTTTTAAAATAACCGATTCTGAGAAATTGTAGGGAAACAAATGAAGGAATCAATGGGATCATCATCAAAACCATTGGCCGAATCAAGCAGGACACCGAATTTCTCGTTGTTTTCACTTCCGGGCCAGCCACCGGAGCGGGCGGAGCCGCCAGGGATGCTGACTCCGCCGCTGCAAGCCTCTGTCTCGGTTCCATTCCAATGGGAGGCAGCTCCAGGGAAGCCAAGGCACAGCAGCAGCGCAGATTCCAAGCCCAAATGTGTGAGGTCCTTGGAACTGCCTCCGAGATTGCTTAATGACGCTGCCAAAATTACCAACATGACCTCTCCAACCACCGTGTTGGACGGGCCTGATGTCGGCCGGACTCAGTCTTTTTCGTTCAGACTTAGGAGCCCGGATCATTTTGGGAGCCAGAGGGTGACCAAGGAGAGTTGTAGGCGTGGCAGTGGGTTTGGGTCTATGAGGTGGGGGAGCTTCCGGAAGAACAAGGAGGTTGTTGATGACGGCAGATTTGACTTTCTGCCAGCGGCGGGTGTCGGTAGGGGAACAAAGGTGAAGATCACAAGAGTTAGGAGAGCTAGCTTCTTAAATTCTTCTCAGACAAGGTCACATATGTGGGTAAGTGTCAAATAATTACAACCACTATGCTCTCAAACTTTTTTTTTTGTCCTCTTAATAATTCCATCATATTTTTGCATAAACGAATTATTTGCCATTTGACAAAAAAAATTATTTGCCACAGAAAATAAGGATTCACATGAATGTTCCAACATATTTCAAAATGGAAACTGATTTTCAGTGCACTCAATTTATTCCATGCGCTGTTATATTTATTTAACCGTGGGATTGAGTATATAAAAATAAAATCGAGGAATAAAAATAAACAAACTGGGAAAAATTGAGTACAAAAATGATTTCCTTTCAAATTTATGAAAAATTTGATTTAGCTCATACGGATTTCCGCTATGTTGAATAGTTGATTTTAAATCTTGGTTTTCGAGTTTTGTTTTTTTTTTAAATACAATCTTTGTTTTTGAATTTCTCGAATAATAATGTTACATTCTTGATTTTCTAAAAAAAAAAAGTAAAATTAATCTGCATTTCTCTTCCCCTTATTAGAAGAGGTATCCAATTCATACACTCTTTAACCCAATATGGCAATATCCCAATAGGAAGATTCCTCACATTATTTGCGTTATCTTCCCAACGAAAATGAATGGACTACCAAAGCGGAAGTACTCATTTAATGTATAAAAATGTGATTATAAATAACTTTTAATTCCTGTTTTCTATGACTTTTTCGTTTTTTTTGTTCAGATTAAATAGTTAATTATAAATAAATTTTAATAAATGCAGGGAAATATATTTGAAAGCTTTAAACAGGTGGTCCCATGGAGGCGGAGGGAAGAAAAAATGAGGAAAATGGCCTCATAAAGTCTTCTTCTTGCAAATGTTGCATCAACCCATACGCTACTCCATATGTCCTGCTCGTTGAAACTTCAATTTGTTGTAAATAGAAAAATCATGACAAATTAGTCTTCCTCATCTCCTCTTCCTATATAGTCAGTATTTACTTGCAAAACTTTTTCGCGTACTGTAAATACATGCGTGGCATGATCAAAGAATGAAGGTAGAAAAATAAACTTCATGACAATAGAAAATAGAAAAAAGTTCAGTATAGGAAAATATAAGCCCAACAAAGATCAATCATTCCTTCTTCAAAGGCTGAAAACTGACATCATGTGCTGACATTTCGCAAGAGAAAAGCTAATCCTACCATATATGTATGCGCTTAGTTTCTCATCAAGTTACCTAATTTCTGTGCATGAAGTTAAACACCTAACTGTAGTCTTACCTCATTTCTCATCTAAAGACTTCTTCTTCTTGTTTTTGGCTTTGAAGCAAGCTTGCCTCAACTTCTTGGCTCTCTGAGTCAGCTTCATATCAGGCAGTTGCTCTACAAGTAGCCTCTCTCCCTGCAACATCCTCACCACCTCATTTGTCAATCCCATCCCCTGCCATTTTAACATTCAATCATATTACAGAATTACACCATCAACCTCCTCGAAAAACCATATAAAACTTGAAATGCATTGCTATGTTTTGTACCTTCACATATTTCGATAAGAGCATTCAAGCTCTTGAGCTTTCTGAAAGGCCATCGCTTGATATTTAGTTCCCTGCATCTCCTCTTCAAGAGTGTCACACCCACCTTCAATTCCTTTGCTGCTTGATTTATAGGGAGCTCGAAGTACTTTTGTATCTCATCAAATTCCAATGCACCAGGCTTCTTCTCCTCTATATAATCCCCTTGACGAATCATTGTCCTGCTATGATCATAGTCATGCTCAGGGTCGGTCCAACTTTGATGTCCCCAATCAATCATGTCTGAAACTTGACTCAAATCACTCGTTGCATTGTTGGAATAGTCAAAAGGGCGGTCCATAGCTTTCAGAGGCTTTTCATCAACCACAAGATGATCATAAGGTGGTGGGAAAATAGGAGTCTCCAACATCAGGTCCCAGCTGCCCAAATCTCCAAAATCTGGAAGACCCATTTGCGGAGGAAGCTGGCTTTGATGATTCCATTGCAGAGGGACTGAATCAAAATCCAAGAAATTGTCAAGCTGTGGATGAACTCCTAGTGAAGCGATGCTGCAAAAGCAAAGTAACCCATAACTGTCATGCATGTGTACATATTTCAAAGTAAGATAACTCGATCATAAACACATTTTCAATTAAATCTTGAACATAAGAAAATGTAAAGAAGAAGAAGAAGAAGAAGAATAAAATGAAAAATTAAGAAAAAGAGGGGGCTTTTTATTTTATTTTTGTAAGTATATCTTACTGTTGATGAAATGGGTTTTGAATCTCGTGATGATAGCAGTTCATGGAGTCAAATTCATGTGGGTTTTTTTTCAAACTTTGGAGCCGTAATAAACTGGGTAGAAGTAGAATCATACATTGCATCCATTGGCATTGAAGTAGAAGAACCAACGAAGAAAGGCAGCAATTCAATTGGGGATGAAGATGGTGGAGACACACGCTCTCCACTCTCCACTCTCCTATGTGGAAGGAGGAACGGGGTTACAATTCCCGAATGTGAGTGGAGGCGCTTACTAAATGTGACATTTAATTGATGAACAATTACCAATAAAAAAGGAGGTGCACAATTTTTCTTAAATTTTGATCTTAATGTAATTTAGAATTGAATTGTATTTTGCTTTAATTACCACCCACAAATTCACATACGTGCATGATGACAATAAGGGTGATAATGATGACGAATGCGATCTCAAATGCATGAGCAAAACATTCCCAAATTAATTTATTTAGGATAAAATTACGTACACAACCTCCTTTTAGTTCATAGGGTCCAATTCAACACACGATTTCAAATAATTCAGTGTCAAATATTATTTTAAACTACGTTTGGTACGTTATATAAAAGATTGAATATGATAATATAATACAAAATTAACGTTTGATATCACTCGTATTAATTAATCACTATATAAATTAATAATAATATTAATAAAAATAAAAATTAATTAATATTAACTAAAAATAGTAATAATAATAATAAATCAATAATGAATTAAAATAATAATAAAATAATATACATCATTAATATTTATGGTATAGATATATATGTTATCAACTACTATAACATAATATGGCCAACATAATATAGTCAGCATTTTAATTTGGTTGAAATAACCCGTCCCAAAAATTTCGAACATTTTTGGAAAATAAATTGAGAATAGACAGATTTACCCGTGTCTTTGTTCATGGCCCAAAAGTCAATTTTAATTTGGGGAACTTCTCAAAAGTTTCAATTTTACTGTTGGGTGAGTCTCGAACTCACAAATTCAGAGACATGTGGAAAGAGAAAAATAGAGATCCGATAAAAAAAGTCACAGGTCTAAAGATTCAATGGCATTTTGGTAATTTGGGCATTTTTAATTTGGGCAATTACTGGTGAGGTAAGTTAGCACATCTTTGTGGATGTGTGACAAACGGCACCTGGGGAGAGGGGTGACTCAATTGATGGAGTGATATGTGTCACATATGGCTAGGAAGGATATTATCCTTCATTCATGAAGAGCCCCGAACACACGCACCTTCGTTTCTTTCGGTGCAAAATAACTGAAAGTCCCAAAAGTCACCATCTTCACCATGCGATGGCAAGGCAGGATGTGGAACCATCACGGGGTTGTCCCTCTCGATTCAGTGAATGAAGTCCAAACTTCTTAGAATGTCGTCAATGGCTGTGGGTGAGGAATTTAGGGATGGGTGTGTGAGGAAGTTACTTCCTGTGAAAGGGGGATGTGAGGGGGGTTGAGTCAATGGAAACCAAAGCCGAGAAAGCGTTCTTCCCAGGTGAGGGGGTTTGAGTCAATGGAAACCAAACCAAAACCAAATCCATCTTCAGAATGGCGGACTCACGGTAATTGGTTAATGGAGTATCGTGGCGAAGCAGGAACATTTTGGTCGTCTTTCCAGCCAAACCAAGTAATGTTATATGGAATTCAATGCTGAATCGAGTTCTTAGTACTGATTAGTTACATTTTGACATAAAATTCATAGAAAATAGTCAAAGAGCGAAGGATATACAGCCAGGTAACAATTTCGAATAGGAACCCAGTTATAGTGTTTCAGAGTCGACCGTTGAGAGGTTAAAGATGACCCCTGAGCACGTGGGCATGTGTGCAACAATCCAAAAATTCAAAAAAAAAAAGTAATTTTGAAAATTTAAAAAGAAAATTGATGATTTTACCCTTGGAGTCCTGAGTTTGTACATAGGCGGCATGCATGAATTAAAGATCATATGATTTTGTTACGAGTCTAGAATGATTAGGGGCATTTTGGTAATTTTGGTATAAATGGCATTTTGGTAATTTCACAATAGGAGATAAAGTGTGACAGTGACACGTATGTTTATCCTTTCCCTCCTATTATCCCGTGTTCGGTGGGGTGTGTGTGCACCGCCATGGTATGGCAATGGGTGCTTTGTGTGTGTGGGTATATATATATGTGTGTGTGTGTGTGTGTGTGTGTGTGTGTGTGTGTGTGTGTGTGTGTGTAACCCGCGAAGAAGTGAAGGAGAAAAACAGAAAAGAAAGGAGAGAACCAAGGGGAAAAGAGAAAAGAGAGAAAGGAAGAAGGAAAAGAAAGAAAGAGGGGGGAAGCGAAGAAAGGAAGAGTGTAATACCCAAACCCGTGAACCCAAATTCAAGAAAAACTCCAAAAAATTGAAATTGGGCATCGAGCGTTTCAAAGCTTCTCAGCGTGAAACTAAGGACCCTAGTGTATGGGTTTAGTTCCTAAGATCGTTAGGAGGTGGAAAGAATGAAGGTTTGAACGTGGAAAGTCCAAAATATGGAACTTGGTTTTTGGCCGAAACTTGGGAGGCTTGGACTGGAATATTGGGTGATATAATTCTTGGAATTTACGGAAGAGTGTGTAGCTCGAAACTCGACTGCGTGGACGATGTGTGAGTGGACCTTTCTTTATTAAATTTTTATGCATATATAGTTAAATGTTTTTCTGTTGCAACAGTTCAATTATAACTTTCAAATAATTATTTGATGATTTTTCTAAAACAATTGGTTGATTTTGGAATACACGTTTACAATGTTTTTGAAATTAGTGTTTTGGACTTGATCCCGAATTTTGATGCATTTTGACACGATTTTGAGTCAAAAATTGGATTAAATGAGATTTTTATGGTTTGCGAACTGTTTGACCATAAGAACCAATCCTCGAGAATGGATAGTATTCAGACATCTGAAGCTCGGCTCCGTTGAGCCCAAACATATGAGATTGGAATGTGATGAGTTTTTAGACGTGTCCGGATGGTGCGTGAGTGCAATTCTCGAATATGACCTGGATGGTTCTACGTGCAGTTATCGAGAATGTTATGACAATTTGAATAATGTTACATGCAGTTTCTAGACTTTACTTGGAGTGCCAAGTGCAGTTTCCGAGGTTGTTCATATAGATTGGTTACCAAGGATTGGTTGGCTAACTTGTTGATATCAGATATTGGTTGACTTGATGTGATTTACGTGAATATGGATTTACCGATATTGGTTTATTTACGAATATTTGTACTTATGGGACTTTCCAAATAAATTTTATGGAAAAGATGTTATTTAATTTGAAATTTGATTCTTTAACTCATTCTACTCATGAATAGTTCTAGAAAATGGAGGGTAAACGACTAATGATTTTCAAACAATATTTTTAATATATTTATATTTTCCACTCACACATTTTTTTCGCATTTTTAATGACCCTCTAGACCGTTACATGAGGATCGGGTGCTGAACGTGAAACAGATGCATAAGGAAAAATCAAATTTTAGGATCCCTTATCTTACACAAATTGGAAGTAACTTCAAAAATTGTAGTTGACTTTCAAATGGTAATAGGACCAGACACGCTTGTCAAGGGTTCCTAGGGTGGGTCCAGCCAACGTGGGGGCATGGGCATGGGGAGAGTTGATGCTCGATTTTCCACCAACGCGTGGCGTAACATGACATTGTGTCTATGCTCCTAGTCAACATGACTTTTGATATTTACGATGTGTAGAACCCATTCGTGCATGTTTCAAGTCAATCAGGCATCATTTATAGTTATGTGCGTCCGAAGTGACGATGTTTATAAGTTAAATACATTTGGAACTCTTGGGGTTTCAAGAGTTTGGATATGGATTCAATATACGAGTGCAATGTCTGAACGACCTCCAGAAGAGTCGGGATGTTGGTCTAGGGCTCTGAAGGAGTCGAGGTATTAGGTTCCATTGTTCGTCGAAGTCATTGAGTTGGTATGGGTGGTGGCCTCATGAGGATAAAATATGTTTGGTCTTTATAACGAAACAATAATTCTGACGTGGTTAGTGTTCAACCTTTGTCTAACAAGCCTTAGATTTTATGTTGTAAAGTCCAAATTATATTTCAGGTATATTGCTCGAGTTGTGAGACGGGAGAAGGACCTTGCATGATTATCAAAGTAGTTTCAAGAGAGGTCCTATCATCGATAGACTACCAAATTCCTACCTAAATAGCTAGCTTATCCAGTGGACAGATTAGTCTGTCCTGCTGAAATAGTCAGTACAATACAGCATACCAAACTAAACCTTATTGTCTAATTTCAACCAGTTTACAATAGAAATTAAGGGAAAAGACTCAATTTCTTGGGCTTGATAGGGCGGCCGTGACGTAGTCTCACTTGGTCCCTTAGTTTTGGTTTTGGTTCTGAGCTTTTGCCCTTCTCTTTTCCCAAAAAAACTTCTTATTGTTTTTAGAGTTTATTTGAATACAGAATTTGAGTAAGGAGCTGATTTTGCCACTCCATAAATTACTTGCTCCATTCCCATGTTTACTTTAATGTTTTCTTATTTTTTCATAAATCAAAACTTCCAAACTACCCCTCTTCCTTTTGAATTAAATATATCTTATTTTTATTTATATAAATATTTAATCTTTTTTTTTCTCAATAACTCATACTCTCCCGCTTCGTATCTCTCATGCTTTTGATTTTCACAATTATGAGAACCATGCTTATGCAACCATTAAAGAATAATGATGCTTTTAGGCTACTTGAATTATATGGACACTCAATTGTTTCAAAAAAATTTGTTCCATATATGATATACGACAATAAATGATAGTTTATTGTTAGGTAGTTAAATTATGAGACATGATATTTCAACCATCTTAATTGACCACAACAATAAAACTATCTTAATTGAACACATCCATTGAACTACTTGACACTAACAGAAAAGAAGGCTTTCTCGGTAGAACAGATTCATCGAGCAAAGGCCTACATTCTTCGAGCAAAATAAACCCCGACGAACCATCATCAGGCAAAGGTCGTCTGGCCACAGCCATTAGGCTTGATATTAGTCGACGAAAGTAGGGAGTTCGTTGTACAAATTCAGTATGCCTGACAGACTGTTCTGTTGCGATAGTTCATAGAGCAATTAAAGAGGTCAACAACTTTGGCCCAACGAAATGGTTTTGCCAGGAAGAGTGACAAAAAAGAAGCACTGCATTATCTTACTTTTCCCGAAGAAAGTGCTTGTTCGTTAGGCTAGATTTTAATATTTGGAAAATAATTGTAATAATTTCTTTAATTAAATAAATATATATAACTAAAATAAAAATATTTTTAAATAAATAAAATTAAAATAATAAAATAAATCAAGTGAAAATAAAAAAATTATTTATAAAAATTAATGTTTGATTTTTGCATAATTAAAACTAAAGTAATGTTTTACATATTAATTTCTAACTACTGAGCTGTAGGTCGGGGTGGTTGAGGTCCTAAGCAGGTTATTTGGGCCGAGGCCTAAACCTGTGATAGAAACTCATCCAGCCCATAAGCATCTTACTGAGAACGTCCTTGATCTTCACATTTTGGGCATGGATCTCTGCATTTTGGGCCCTGATCTCCGCGTTATCTACCTCAAGGGTCTCAAAGTTTCTCTTGAGTTCTGAGACGTCCTCAGCATTGGCTCCTCGAGAAGAACTCGAAGTGCCATTAGAGACCTCTCGAACTATCCCGTTGGCGATCTTCTATAGATGCATGACAAGTCATTGTTCCAAGATGGCGATCGATCTCCTGGGATCTAATGGTTGCCGCTCCAACTGCATCTCAGGCTACTACGGTGTCAGCTTAACCCTTGTACGTTGGACGTCTTGCTCTATTGTAGCCTACAAATTTGACTAAATATTAATTATAAATATAATTATTAAATTAAAAACTAATGTTTAATATGCAAAACATAACCTTACTTAAATAGTGTTAGCCTCTTGGTTACTCCGGTCAGTATACCTTTACCCCCAGACATCCACCTCAGGGAACAATAACCCAATGTTGTACTAATCCTCTTACCGGGCTGATAAGGATCACGAATCCCCATGGTGGTTGAATTTCTTGGCTCCTGATTTTGATGTGTTGGCAATCGATTTTCGTTGTTAATTAGTAATCACAATCACTATATTTTCAAATGGAAAATAACATAAAAAATAATAATTTAACTATGTTTAGAGTACTAGATAGATGAGGCCCACAAAATGGGTGCACAACCACTCCCACCCTTCCATTTGAAGCCCTTTCAAAGAGGATTTGCACGTGCTTCCTCCTAGGATGGCAATCTCTTGTACTACTTACGAAACTCATACTTCCCGTCAGCATACCGTAATTATCAGTGATTTCTCATATAGGAACTGATGTCGTCATTCTCCAAGTCGAACTCAAAATTTATCTACAATAACTTATTAAAGTTAGTAAAATAATTAAAAAAATAATGAAAATAGTTTTTTTTTTAAAGGAGAAACACATATTGATAACTCTGCCCAAGAGAGTGTGATCTCTATCAGGGTTAGATCCTGAAGTATCCCCCATCATCAGGGGCTTGGTGCGAAAAATCGCGCCCAAGTCATGCACCAGAAGGTCGTGGATTTTTACGACCACTAGAAATAGTCTTCAATTCATCTGCTTCAGCGTCGTCTGGTGAGGGCTAGGGGTCGTTAAAGGGTTCCCCATGTTTCTTGCGGTGCTGTCGACAAGCTCATCTTGCACTAAGTCGCACCGGATCCACCATGAAGGCTACCGAGGCAGGGTTGCCTCTTTTACTACTTGATGATCAATGAGCTCAGGATGAGGCGAGTAGATTGGATCAAGGTGTGCTACGACACCTACAATACGAAATTTAAAATAATTATCCTAAAATTTATCAATATTTTTAGTTTAACCAAAAAAAAAAATCAAACATTTTTAATATTATATTAAATTCACAAAATAAAAACAAAACCACATGTTGGATATAATAGACAACACAAATATAAAAGTGCAAAAATCTAATGGATAGTCTAGCAATTAAGTAAGGGTCGAATCTCATAAGGTCTTATCTTAATTGTGTTCCACTTTAATACTTAGATTGATTAACTAACTCAAAGATTTAACAAAATAAAAGTAAACATAAATTAAAATAAACTAAAGAATCTTAACTAAAACAATTAATAAAAATAATAGATTAAGGCACTCAATCGACCACTAGCCACAATTGCTTCCTAAAATGATTTTCTAGATTCAAATCCTATGAATGTTCCTTGACAAGATGACCATGAAACTGACCTTGGCCCAGTACTGTAACACATTAATCTTCTTCTTACTTTGTATGCTAGATGCACATGGCATCTACACTCTAACTTTCTATCTACTTATGTAACCTAACATGACACCTATCAAGGTAACTAGAGTGAATGCAAAGCGCTAGAAAAGATATAGGTCATCACACTAACCTAGAACATGACATCTATCCTAGGATGTCATGAATTCAGATTACAAGATTGTTTCTTAACCCAACATCTCAATGCTAAGTGAATTATAACATGATATGGCAGTCAACCAAGCAATTTTTTACGACCCAGACCTTAAATACGAGATTTTTGGGATTTTTGGGGATTTTTTCGGGATTTGTCTGAATTCTTTTAGCAAGTTTGACCATTTTTCCCTTGGATTTTTGGGTTTCTAATTTGGGGAAGGAAGAAAGTACGATATTTTGGGTTTCTTGAGTGGCTAGGATTGGCCATCATCTCTAGCTCCCTCACTCTCTCATTCTCGTGCAACCCAAACACAAAAAACACACATACACACTCATAATTCCATCTTCATTTTGAGTCACTTTTGAACCAAACCAAGGTTAGAAGCACATTCATTGGACTCTCACGATCAAGATAAGCCCGCGTTTGAAGGTGGAAGATGTAGAACACAACTGGTGTGAGAGGAGGAAAAACCCCACAACTTTGGGAGCTCTTATCTTGAAATCCAGATACTTTCTTTGAATTCTGGGCTTGGATTTGGATTCTTGGGATTGAGTAGATATATTTTGACATAAATGTTGTCCAATTTGGCTGAGAAATGAGGAAGTTGTGGAGTTTTGAAGTTTATGGTAGAAAATGGAGTTTTCTGGCGATCGACGACGGTGGCGACGGCCACAGCTGCGCCCAAGGCACGTGGCAGGTGGCAGGTGTTAGAGGGTGCCATGTGGAAGGGGTTGTTAGATGTCAAGACACGTGTAAGGTGCCATGTCAAGTAGAGCTAACATTAGTAGGTGATGTCATCAGCTGACGTCACACGCGTGGGGGCGCGTGAGGAAGGTTGCTGACCTTCCCCCGGTGCATGAGCACAAATCTCGAGGTGGGGTTGGGTTCATTCAAAAGGTTTTGACGAGGTGGATCCAATGATGGTAGTTTCAAGCCAATCAAAGTTCGTTTAAGAGTAGTTTTGGGTGTTTTTAGCCTTGGGATGCGCATTCGGGTCGTGTTTACTATTCTAGGGTTTAGGGGGGTTTACATACGAGCTTATCTGAATTTTTGGTGATCGTGTTACTTTGACAAGCTAGGACGTCCCGGAGACTTTGGAGGAGTGCGCAACTTGGGATTGAGCTATCGGTTGGATTGTGAGTGGACACTTTGTTGACTAATTGTGATGCATGCATATTTTCATATTTATATGGTTTTATGGCATGATTTGGATGATTATGATTCGAATATATGATTCTAAATGTTTTCTGGATAAATGCTTGGTTTTAGACTATGTATTCGATTATGGTTTTCTGGACACAGGTTTTATGGTGGTTTTTAGGAAAAATAGGATTTTGGGATGGTGCCTGGGTGATAAATGTTTTGGGCTTTGTTGGTATTTCAAAAGTAGCTAAAATGTATTTTTGGTAAAAAAAAATTTGAGTATGGTCATCCTCATGTGATTGGATTGCTATTCCGAAGTTGGACTCCAATGATTCTTAGGCGCGAACTCGGACATTGTCGAAGTTGGATTCCACACGTGCCAACGGAGTTGGACTCCGCATGATCCGTGGTTGTCTATGCGTAGTATAGAGGAAATGTTGGTTGGACTAGCAGGACGAGGTTTAACTTTTATTCCTTGTTGTGTCCAGAGGTTTTCATAATGGTTTATAATTGGGGATTTCAAGGAAATGTGAGCTAATTGCATTTATGTACTTTGTATGATTTATGTTGGACCCGCAATTTATATATGTTGTTATTTTATTTGAAATCAACTGTTTATTGGCCTATGCATGCATGTTTTTATAAAACGGAGAGGAAAAAAGGATTATTTCGGAAAATGGTTTTCCAAAGGCTTTATTTTAGTCCACCCGCACTTTTCTTGGTTTTTGGTACCCTCCAAGCTGATTTCGGGACAATGGTTGTATTGAGGCTGAGGCGTTTACTTGGGATAGCGCGTTCACTAACCAAAGTAGGGTTCTGGTCATTTATCTCGTGTCTTGTGCTTTGTGTAATAATTGTATTTTCTGGGTTTTGTTTTCACTTGACACGTCACTTGAGACGTGGGGTTTACCCCTTGTTCGACATGGTATTTGTTTTATTCAGACTGGGAGTACTTTGGGAATTTTTAAGTGTTTGTGTCCAACAAGAGTAGGCCCTTTCATGAGAATTGAGGGGGATATCGAGAAGGGTCCTATCACAATTCTATCAATAATTTATGCAAATAAGGTAATCTAAATTTATTAAGCATTCATAATCAAATAAAGATCCGAAATCAAATTAAAAAATAACCATGATTAAGGCTTCAATGAACTTGTAATCGGGCTTTAGATTGGTCCAATGAACCTATAAATTGATGCCGAAAATTGGAATGTAATGTATGCTTCTTCATGTTTTCCTTCTTGTTTATCCCCCTCATCCATATTAAGACCAAGGAAATAAACAATATACTTGAAGGGGTAGTAATCAGGCACCCACCGTAATTACTAAATTAAAATATAGATTTTCAAAATGATATCCTTCCTAGGTTTAGTTAGCTATAAAGATATTAGTAGGGCTATATGGTGAGATAGAGAGTAGGGCTTTAAATTTGGTCCACGACCCCTTACCTCCAAGTCTGAAAGCGTACCCGGCCTTTACCTAAGTGTTGTCATTAAATTCCCAACTTGGAGTTAGAGATACCTATACCACTCACTCTTTCCAAGTTTCCATGATAGCATCTCGTTCAACCCCACACCGCCGAAGGAATCCTCTGTTAGTAAGGTTAAGGCCACTGCTTCTGAAGTCAACCTCCTAAGAAAGCAGAGGATATAAAGGGTTATGATTTACATATTTGTAAAACCCTGGATTTAAAAGATTGTGTTTTTGCCTCCTGATTCAAACGCGATTTTTGTATATATGCAGGAAGGCTGAAAGGAAGGCCCGCAATCGAAATAACAAACAAGACATTTTCGATGTGGTATGTTAACACGTTCTTGGGATGTTTCGGCTGCTGTCCCTCCATGGCTTTTTTCCATAAGCAATAGAGCTCCTAGTCGTGTGTCAAGGGCTATTGTTGGTACAGCGACCGGGGCTGCAAAATTTGATCATTGAGGTGGATGCTATGCAAGTGGTAAGTGCGCTCAAGGAAAGTCAGAGCCGCAGGAATGAGAATAGTGTTTTGGTGAGTGATATAATATTATGTGGTTAATGAATCTGTTAAAGGTCACTTAAGCTATTTTTCAGCATCACTAAGGTAATAAGGCAGCGCATGCCTATGCCTAACAAGGTCTGAGGTCTCAAACGCCTCAAATATAATTTGATTCTGCCCCGCCGTGGCTTATTGGAACTCTGGCGAAGGAGCACATTGATTAGGAATGCTGGTGTCTGTTTTTGGTCGGTGCAAGGGCAGGGACTTTTTCTGCTCTTCCTTGGTGATGTTAGAAAATGGAGATTGGTGCGTATCTGATGGTGGTGGTTAGTGTCTAAGGCTGTGCTTCAGGTTTTGTTTTTTGGGGCGTTAACTTTCAAACTCATTTGTTTAGAGCTGTTTGTTTGGTTGTTATCGATGACTAGAGGGTGGGCACTCTTTTTTCTCGACTATATTTTCCTAACTAGTGAGTTTTAAGGTAAGATTTAAATGGGGTCCATTGTTAACTATAATGTGTAATTTTTTCCCTTCATCCAATGAATTTCTTATCGGATGAAAAATATATATTTCAGTGCGCTTTTCAAAGTCTTGATTTAACTGCTATTTAGACGATTGAAATTTCAAAATCGGGACCTTTCATTTTGTAATTTTTCATGCTTAGACCTTGCCCATCCAAAATCTCTAGATTTTGAGTAGTTAAAGATGTATGATTGTCGAAAAAGATTTTGTAACCATCGAATCGTGTTGCACCATTACTTAGTCCATGGATTTCACCATTAGCTAATTTTTGGCACAAGCGATTTATGAGTATGTACAATAAATTTGAATGGTTAGATTGGTCGAGTGATTTCAAAAGTTATTTAAAATCGTAACATCATCTTATTCAACAAAGACTTTAAACACTTTAGACATATTTCAATATGTTTTCCAAAGTTTTTATTCAACTGATATTCTGACGACCAAATTTTCAAGATCGAAACCGTTCACTTTTGACTTTACGTGCCTAGACCTTATCCGTCGAAAATCTTCAAATTTTGAGGAGTTAAAACCATATGATCGTCAAAAAATGTTTTGTAACCATCAAGTTAAGTCGCACTATAAATTATTCCCATAAATTCAAAATTGGCTAATTTTTGGCGTAAGTGATCTATGAGTGCGTACAATAAATGTGGATGGTTAGATCGGTAGATTGATTTCAAAAATTATTTTAAATTGTAAAATTATCTTATTCATCAAACACTTTTAAGTATATATCAATATGTTTCTCAAAGTTTTAGTTCAAACGATATTCAGACGATCAAATTTTCAAGATTGAGACCATTCATTTTGTGATTATAAGTGCCTAAACCTTACCCATCCAAAATCTCCAGATTTTGAGCAGTTAAAGCCGTCCGATGGTCAAAAAATATTTTGTAACCATCGAATTGTGTCACACTGCTGCTTAGACCGGGAATTTTGAAATTGGCTATTTTTTTACAGGACCCTCCCCTAAATCACCCTCGATTCTCGTGAGAGGACCTATTTCCGTCTGACCAAAACTCTTTAAAATTCCCAAAGTACCCTCAATCCGATTATAATACAAACCAAGTGTCAGACAAGGAATAACCCTACGTGTCAATCATAAACGTAAACCATAAAATAATACATACCCAAAGCACTAGACATGAAATTGAAGACTACTAGAACCTACCATGGTTAGCGATAGTGCGCAGACCCACAAAAATTCCTCAGCTTCAACACAGCCCATGTCCCTTGTTCAATCTGGAGGGTACCAAAACCATTAAAACTGTGAGTGGAAAAAAAATAAAGCCTTTGAAAAACCATTTTCTGAAATTATCCTTTAGCCCCTCTGTTTAAAAAAAAAAACATGCATGCATAAACATATGAAAATACATAAATGCCCTTAGCCCACATTTCCCTGAAAACTTCGGTTATAAACCATGATGAAAACCCTGAACACAATAAGCAATAAAAGTCAAACCTCATCCCGCTGGTCCAACCATCCCGCTAGTTTATCTAGCATTCTCTCTGTACTATCAGTAGAAAACCACAGATTTTGCAGAGTCTAACTCAAACCACGTCCGAGTCCATCCTTGGGAATCATCGGAGTCCAACTCCAGAATAGCGATCAAATCGCATGAGGTTGACCAAACCATAAAATAGTTACCAAAATACTTTTGCCAACCCGAGCACTAGCCCAAAATTCGGTTTCCAAAACTACCATAAAACCTGTGCCCAGAAAACCACAACATGTATGTACCAAAACCCAGCATTTATCCAGAAATCATTTCAAATCACATAACCAAATAATAACCATCCAAAGTATAGAATAAAACCATATAAATATGTAAATATGCATGCATCATAGTTATAAAAAAATTGTCCACTCACAATATCGCTGATTGCCCAACTCCCGAACCATAACCTAATATGAAGTCTTTGGGGCGTCCTAGCAGGTCAAAGCCTCATTTGGGGGTCACCAACAATCCATATAAACCTATATGTGAAACCCCCACAAAATCTAGAACCGAAAAATCGTCTTGAACATGCTAAATGAAGAGAAAAATGCCCAACAATACCCTCAAATTACCTCCGATCGACCTGAAAACACTGCCACTGTATTCAGGACGTTGAAACCTTTTGAACAAGACCTACCCTACCTCAAAACTCTTGCTGATGCACCGCCACACACCTATCAAAGGCTGACGGTCAACCCACACGCCATTCCACGCACTTTACGTCACCTGCTGACGTCATCCCTAACTAACGCAACCCTGCCACGTGGACCTAACAACTCTACCACGTGGTACCTCCTAAAACATGCCATGTTGCACCCCTAGCCTTTTCCATTTGGTACCCCCTGCCAAGTGGATCACTGACAACCTGCCACGTGACACCCCTACCACGTGGCACCTGACAACCTATGTGGCACCTTATCACATGGTACCAACTGCCCTCTGCCACATGTCTGCTGATGTGACCAAGTGACATCATCATGACATCATACTTAAAACACCCACTCGCTGGAAAAGACGGTGCCTAGGCTGGCCCCCTGTCATCATGTTGTGGCCGCCACTGTGGCAGCGGCCTAGGCTGGCTGGAAAATCGCCTTTGGATTCCTAAACTTCAACCTTCAATATCTCCTTCATTTCTCAACCAAATTGGATGTTCTAATAGTCAAAATTCATCTACTCAATCCAAGGAATCCAAATAAAAGATCATAATTGAGAAATATTACTTGGTTTCCAAGCCCCCAAAGTTTTGGCCAACCCTTCCTCTCTCACACTGTCGACCACCAAGCCGTTCCACCTTCAAAACTTAGCTCTACGTGATCGTGGACTCCCAAGGATAGATTTCAACGTTCGTTTGGTCCAAAAGATATGATATTTGGTGATATCGAAATCATATCATTTAATTTTAATCGGTTTGGTACGATCGGTTCGGTACGGTTCGATATTCCATAATTTGAAATTGATACCAGATCATACCGTACCGATTAAATTCAGTATGATTTCAGTATGGTTTCGGTTTTGAGCCAAAATTTTATGGATTTAGGATTTAGGTGAATGCTAATGAGGAATTATGGTTTTTAGTGTAACAAATACTCAGTTAGCAAGCTTTTTGTTTCTATTATTAACGAGGAATTATGATGCCAACTCCTTAGGTGACTACTTGTGTTGTTAGTATTTAGGTTAAGAAAAATAGTTTCTAATGTAGTCCAACAATACTATTTTCAAGTATGGTAGAAAAGATAATTTTAATTAGATAAATTTATTATCATTAGGCCACAAAGAACTCATAATAGTTTTTAGTATATGATTGCTATATCAACCAATAGGAAAATAGTTTTAGTTATTTTAAAAAATAGAAATGATAATTCGGTTCTGTATTGGTACGAGACAATTTTTCAAAACCTCGAAATCGAAATCGTACCGACTTGAATCGGTATCGATCATCACATCGGTTTTACTATTCGGTATTTTTTCGGATTGATCTGATCTGGAATGATATGGTTTCAGTTTTTTGGTTCTATATGCCCATCCCTACTATCCACACAACCTAAAATATCCATAATTTCCATGTGACCAAAATGCCCTTCCCCTATTTCGTAAGCCATGCGTACTCCCAAGGGTAAAACCATCCAACAAGCTAAATAATTATCGATAAATCTCTGAAAAATCCCAAAAAATCTCATTAATCACATAATTAAGGTCTGGGTCGTTACAGTATAGGCGATATATGCGTATATATATAATAAATATAGATAGTTAGATCAGTCGATTGATTTCGAAAATGATTTAAAATTGTCTTATTCATCGAACACTATTAAGTATATTTCAATATTTTCATAGTTTTTGTTCAACCGATATTCAGACGATCAAATTTTCGAGATTAGGACTGTTCACGTTGATTTTACAGACATAGAATATGTCCATCGAAAATCTCCAAATTTTGAGGAGTTAAAACCGTCTGATCTTCAATTACTTTGTCCAATTGTGTTGCACTATTTCATAGTCCTGAGTTTTGGAAATCCACTAATTTAAATGTGTTAAACATTGTTTAACGGATATTCAGATGATCAAATTTTAAGATCGGGATTGTCCACTTCGTGATTTTACGTGCCTAGATCTTACCTCCTAAAAATCTCCAGCTTTTGAGGAGTTAAAGCCGCCTGATTGTCAAAAAAATATTTTATATCTGTTCAATCGTGTCACATCATTACTTACTACTGGAATTCAAAAATTAGCTAATTTTTTACGTAGCCGATCTATGAATACGTACAATATATATGGACGGTTGGATTGGTTGATTAATTTTGAAAATTGTTTAAAATCGTAAAATCATCTTGTTCATCAAACACTTTAAACACAAACACACACACACACACACACACACACACACACACACACACACACACACACACACACACACACACACACACACACACACACACACACACACACACACACACACACACACACACACATACAAATACACCCTTTGATTTTCCATCTCCAGTTTGAGGGTTTTTGAGAGGGAACTGAGGTTGGGATCATGTTCTTGGGACTCTCACGATCACAATGGACTAGGTTTGGAAGGTGAAATGGGCTGGTGGTGGTCGTGGTAAGGAAGGAATGTTTGGCCGAAACTTTGGGAGCTCATATCTTTGAATCTAGGTATTATTTCTCAATGTTGGTTTTAGTTTTGGATTCCAGGGCTTGAGTAGATGAATTTTAACTATTAGAACATCCAATTTGGTTGAGATATGGAGATATGAAGTTTCAGGCTTTATTGGGGTTTTTCGACCAATTGCGACGGCGGCCACAAAGGTTCGGCAGTTTTCTCCGTCGAGTCAATGATACCAGCTAACGTCATGATGACATCATTAGGTGACATAATAATGACAACATCTGACACATGGAAAGTGCCACATGGCAGGGGATGGTTAGTGCCACATGGTAGGGTGTCATGTGTCACGATGCCACATGGTAGGGTTTTCATAAGGTGTCAGGTGCCATATGGCAGGTGGCTTGTGGTGCGACGTGGCATGTGCTGGGTGGTGCCACATGGAAAGTATGTCAAACTATCTGGTGCCACGTCAGACCTAGGGCTAACGTTAGTAGGTGACGTCAGCGGTTGACATCACATGCGTAGAAGCGGCGCGTAGGCATTGACCAGAACTTTGACCAATGTGTGGCGGCGTATGGGTGGGAATTTCAAGGTGAAACCGGCCTTGTTTGAAATTTTTTGACGTCCTGAATCCAATGGTGATAGTTTCAGGTCGATCAGAGGTCGTTTAATGGTAGTTTTGGGCATTGTTCTACTTAGAAAGCATGTTCAAGACGTTTTTTTGGTTCCAAAGTTTATGGGGGTTTCACATATAAGTTTATATGGATTGTTGGTGACCCCCGAGTGTGACTTTGATAGGCCAGGATGCCCTAAAGGCGCCAGATTAGCTTATGGCTTGAAATTTCAGCCATCAGTGATACTATGAGTGGACATTTTCTTTCATAACTATGATGCATGCATATTTACATATTTATATGGTTTTATAATATGGTTTTGATGCTTATGATTTGGTTATATGATTTTGAATGAGGTCTGGATAACTGCTGGATTTTTGGTATATATGGATGTTCGGTTGTAGTTTTGGACACAGGTTTTTATGGTGGTTTTTGGAATCAGATTTTGGGCTGGTGGCCGGGAGGTAAATGTCTTGGTTTGGTGCTCGAGTTAAAATGCATTTTAGGAAATTTTTTTCTGGTTTTGTCAACCTCAGGCGATTGGATCGCCATTCTAGAGTTAGACTCGGAGGATTCCCAGAGACGGACTCGGTCGTAGTCGAAGTTGGACTCGACACGTGTCAAAGAAGTTGGACTTCATAGGATCCGGGGGTTGTCTACTGGTAGTACAGATGGGATGGCTGTTGGACTAGCGGGCTGGTTGGACCAGCGAGACAAAGTTTGACTTTTGTGGCTAGTTGGACCAGCGGGACCAGGTTTGACTTTTATTGACTTGTGGTGTATCCAGGGGATTTCAAAAGGATTTGCAACCAGGGTTTTAAGAGAAATGTGAGCCAAGGGAATTTTTGTAATTTCATATGTTTATGCATGCATGTTCTCATAAAGCTGAGGGTTTAAAGGTTGATTTCAGAAACTAGTTTTAAAAGGCTTTATTTTTCGTCCACTCATAGTTTTAATTGGTTTTAGCACCCTGCAAGTTGATCTTGGGACGGGGGTTGTATTGAGGCTGAGGAAATTCTGTGGGTCTGCGCACTTGTTAACCAGAGTAGGTTCTGGTAGATATTTTAATTTGTGTCAGTGTTAGACGGGAACAGATCCTCTCGAGATAATCAAGGGTGATTTCAAGGAGGTTCCTGTCATTATGCATCTAAAATCTTCAAATTTTGAAGAGTTAAAGTGGTATGATTGTCAATAAAACTTTTTGTAACCATCGAATCATGTCGCCTTGTTACTTAGTCCTAGAATTCCTAAATTGACCAATTTTTTGCATATGCGACCTATTAATACGTATAATAAAAGAAAGCGATTAGAACGGTCGATTGATTTCGATAAGATGCCCCCATAGTGTAACACCCCGGATATTCGAGAAAATGAAAAATGACTATTTTGCCCTTGAAAGTGGAAGTGTTGACTTTTGATCGGAACATCTTTTAGAAATTTCGAGAAGACCATTACGAAGGTCTTGGTCTCTTGAGTACATAGACAGACTGCATGTCGAAAAAAGAGTTAGGATAAGCTCGTTATGGGTTAGAAATGATTAGGGGCATTATGGTAATTTTTTGCTTAAACGGCATTTTGGTAATTTTACGTAGTGGACCTAGAAAATTCTAGAATTGCCTTTAGTTTTCTCAATCTTTCTCCCCCACCGACATATTTGGCTATAAGAATATCAAGAAGGAAGAGGAAGCATTCAGTGATGGGAGGATCAATGCCTAGTGAGCTGGAAGAAAGGGACGTTAACGAGGGAGAAAGCATGAAATGAGAAAGAAGAGAGGAAGTTATGATGAGCTGGAAGAGAAAATTGAGAGGAGGAGAAGCAGAGGATATAGGAAATAGTGAGAACGACGTGAAACCCGTAAAGATCCTGCTTCGGGTTTCCAGTTCTAGGCATGGAAACTCGAAAGTAGGGTACTAACATCGTCTAGAGGGTCATGCGATCGTCCTAGGACCATTGGATAAAAGCTTTGTCACGGGACGGGTTCAGAACATGGCTGGGAAGCCATGGCTGAAACATGGTAAGACTTGAACAATGAGTTTACTAAGGTATTTTCCATTTTTAACATCATAGAACTTCTCCATAGCAAGGTCAGATGAAGATTGATGGTTAGAACAAGGGAAACGGACTTGAAATGGCAGAGAACCGGCCGGGTCGCCCAAAAAATGAGTCTGGAAGACAACTCTTATCATCGGTGCATGACCACCATGCGCAGAGGCTGGAGGTGGCGCGTGGGGGTGCGTTCGACGTTTCCTCGCGTTGGTTTCAACACGAAAAATATTTATGATTTTATCTTGAGTTTAGTGGTATTGAAATTGAGTTAATTGAACTTCATCTAAATTTTCAGTGAAATAGGTTATATCTAATTAAAAAGTGAATTTTTGTTATAAATGGTTACTTGAATACCCTTTTAAAGTGTATTAAAACTCTGTATAAGTTACAAACATATTTTTAGGCACTTTTGTGGATTGGTAATCTACACAAAATTGTTGTATAGGTATTATGGAAGTAGTTTAAATATTTGATAATGTTGTGTGAATTGGTTAGATAAAGATTGTGGATATTTAACGAATAAGTACTTTAATAATGGTTTGATAATTAAATTATAGAATTAGTGATACAAAGTATGAGAATTAAACTAAAGGGATAAGGAATAATTCATCGAAGAATATTTCCTTACCAAACATAAATGGGATTAAGAATTGGAAGTAAGGGATGTACGTAAGGATTTATGGAAACTTATATTTTTATAAACAATAAAAGTTAGGCTTATTAGGCTAAATGCATCAGGAACAAGCCGCTTTGTCTCAAAATGCAACATGAATGGAAATTTGCCTCAATGTGCACCAGGAATGGCTACATTGTCAGCACTGCTGCACCATCCGTCTATCTCTGTTATTAACGCCGTGAAAATTGATGACGTTGCAGTCATATTACAAATTTTATGGGTAATTTAGACATTTGATGTATTTGGTTAAAAATTTTATTATTTTCTTTTTTAAGAGAAAACTAATAAACACTTATCCAATCCCCCAACCCACACAACCAATCTTCCCTATCTAGGTGCCTGATCATCATCGTCCTCCCAATGAAGGTGTCTGGTCAATGAAAAACTCCAGCTGCCCGCTCTAGCTGGTGTACCTAGCTTATCAATCTTCTCGATCACCTTTTTCATGATGGAGCATTCCCGCCCTAGTTGGTGTACCCGCGTCCTTATGTTATCCATGTCCAAGCGCAACACATGATTCTCCCTCACTGCCGCCCGCCACGTGCCGCCACACTCTTCTACTTGTGCCATCCTATCCTCATCTTCCTCCGCATGTGCCTCTGCGTCATCGTCATCCTCCTCCTCTTCTCTGCGTCGCAATACAGACGGTCTGGCAAACTCTGGTGGAGGAGCTGCAGTGTCCCAAGGATGGCATGCCGGAGTTGCAACTGCTCGAAGAACAACACTTGTACCATCGCACGTAGTGGTAGCCATTCGTTCTGCGCCGCATGCGTGCAAGCATTGAGCGTCAGCTTCTACAGTTTAAAATGACACAGATCCTCTCGCACTCCGGCTCCAATATCCATGGATGAGCCTGCACAGATGAATGAACAATTCAAATTTTGTAATTAAATTCACATCTTAAGCTTAATTTCAGAAATCGTCAATTAATTGAGTTTTGTTCGGACCTTGAGATAGAGATTGACGACTCTGTAAAGACCATCGTTGAAGAGCCGAGCTTGACTACGTAGAGAAATCGCCAGATTGTAAAACCTATTAGGCTTCATATTAACGTTGGAGGCAATTTCTGGTAGGCCTGTTAATCGGTTTTTCGGTTTGGTTTTTTTATCGAAATCAAAATCGAACCAGTTCGGTTCGATTTTGAGCTGGTTTAATAGGTTTTTTGACGGAATCCATCATCCATGTTTAAATGAGTAAAAAACCTTCGATTTTTGCAGATCGAAACACAAGAAACAAAAAACTTAGCAAAGTAATAACAATCAATCTCATCAATCAAAACAGTAAATTCCAAATTGAAATCGAAATAACAATTGAGACCCCAAATCTAAACCCCCAATTCTAAACCCTAAACTAGAAATGCCAAATCAAAATTTGAAACCCTAAATCAAGACTCACCGTCCTTGAAGACGAAGATGATGCAGAATATCCATCCCCCGACCCACAATCAATCACCATCTCCCCCAACCCTCAATGCTCGACCCACCATCTCCCTCAACCCTCGATCGATCACCATTTCCCCTAACCTTCAATCGCTCGACCGTGAGCCAAATGAGAGGGATAAGCAGAGGCCGTGAGAAACCGAGAACGAAAGAGATGAGCGAGAGTTGGAGACTGAAATGACTGAGAGATATGAGTAAGAGTTGGAGACTAAAATGACTGAGAGAGATTAGTGAGAGGTAGAGAATTGGAGGTGAGGATGAGAGGCATGAGGTATGAGAGGCTTAAGAGTTGAGAGGATGAGATCATGATTCATTGTCTTTATCTCTATGAGAAGAAAGAACGAAAGCAAAGAGGAAAATGCAGAGATGGCTATTCGCACTCTCGCAGAGAATAAAAGATGAAGGTGGGAAATGAAAGAGACGACGAAATGGAAGCAAGGGTTGGGTTAGACTGAGTTTTAAAATTTTTAGGATTATGGTGGAGACAACGTCGTTTGGAAGACTGGGGTTGGGTTGGGCTTCCACATAGTTTTTGGGGCTGGGTTGGACAATTGCTTCTGAATTGGGCCTGGGCTGGAATTCAACTTGGTTTCTTGGGCTGGGCTTCCAAAAACAGAGGCTTCCACTTGGTTCTTTGGCTGGGCTTCCAAAAAAAGAAGCCCAATTCATTTAGTTCGATTTTTTTGGTTAGGTTCAGTTTTGTTAAATTAAGAACCAAAACATAACCGTGTTAAACTTGGTTTGGTTCAGTTTTTACTATTCGATTTCAGTTTTCTTTCAGTTCAGTTTTTTCAGTTTCGGTTCCAGTTCAGTCTGATTTTTCGGTCCTTCGTGTTTGCCTCTTCTTCTTCCTCCGCTAGTATCGATCCCATTTCACAAAATCTCTTATTTGGAAGAGGTAGAAGAAATCACATTTGAATTCGCATTCGGTCCATCAATAACGGGTCAACCAAAAAGGGTGGGATTGGCTGACATGGCCTAGGAAGCAATGGAGTCGACGCACCTCTGGGTAATCCCCAAAGTCTCTGCAAGAGGCATCACTTGTTCACTGGACTTGAGAGCTTTAAGCGACTCCTTGAAGCTTTTGAACACAGATAGAGAATACTAAGACTTCTATTTCAGTGCCAATGCCTTGTGCGGCGGTCCATATGAGTATTGAGATGGATGATCCACTGCAAGAAGCTAGAGCAAAGATCCAAAAAAACCCCAGAAATGTGCTCGAATTACTATGATGCTTTAGGTGTTGTTGAAGATCTGAGCGATGAAGATCTTTATTATTTGCTCAAAACCTAGAAAAACTTAGAACATGAAGAAAATTGGGACCAAAATAACCAAAATACCCTATTATATAACTATTATAAATGGTGTCAAGCAAAACATCTGTTAAATGGTGCAACAGTGCTGTCGGTGTAACCGTTCCTAGTGCACATTGAGGCAAATTTCCATTCCTACTGCATTTTGAGACAAGGTGGCTTGTTCCTAATGCACTTAGCCTAATAAGCCTAAAAGTTATTATTGTATCTAAATAATACCTTAATTTGGTTGTTGGATTTAAGGAACCACAATTAGATCTTATAGTAGTTCCTTGAAAATAAAGACTAGGCTAAATGATTGGTATAAAATGTTTATATGGTAAGATAGATGATGGATTGATTTAGGCATTCCCTTAATGACCATCATGATATAGTAGCATGAGATAAATGCTTATGTTGGTAACAATATGATTTCTGTGATGGAACGAAGAGAATTAATAGAATTACAATGCTATGAGACGATGTTCCTAAAATACAAACCTTTACGCGAGCTCATGGTTTATATTGGGCAAGATTATAAGTTAATAAGATGTATTAATTAAATATTTCATTTGTGGTGGTGTGTGACATTTCAATTTCGGTAAATAGTAATTACGAGCATAAGGCCGATTAAGGACGGATTGACTAAAGTTAGGTTGGCAAACTTATTCCTTGACGGGGTTAGTAAGTCGGAAGTGGGCAATAGTCCCACAAGGAGTGGATTTTGATTAGTTAAGAATCCCTTGTCTGATAGAGGTTGTTAGATGGGAGTAGGACCAGTCCGATTTTCATTAATTTAAGGGATGGGTCCTATCACATAGTCCCACCAAGAGGCAACCATAGGCTAGCAATGGATTCTATCATGTTGGATTCTTGTCATGTCATGAACTCTGTTTTACCCAAATATGTTGAATCAAAACCTGGTTCGTTTAATAATCGTGTCAAGGATGTTCAATCTTGTCAGGACCCGTCCTCAATTCCCCAAGGATTAAAGAGGAATGCCCCTGATCCCGTCCGACACGGAGTGTCAGACGAGGGAAATTTCCAACCTTTGCCCTCCCAGGCAATCAGAGTACGCCAGGATCCGGAGGAGGCATGTGATATCTCGGTCTCTGCTACAGTCCACACCGTATCCGACCTGAAGGGTATTAAAAACAGAAAGACTGTGAGTGGACAAAAATAAAGAGTTTATAAAAACATATTTCATAAAGACCTTTATACCCTTCACTAAAAAGCATGCATGCATAGTAAAACCATTTATCCAATCACATATGTTTAAACAACCATATTTAGGGTCACAGCCCCAAGTTCCGTAAATACAAGTCACACGAGCTCCTGCCCAAAACCATTTACAGAAAACCATAATATAGTGAACATATGTGGGATCTCAGCCCAAATCCATTTATCATCATAAAACACAATTTCCCAAACCAATTGAAATCATGTTTATCCATTATATTTCATATCCAAGAACCTGTCACGGTAAAATAGAGCTACATGCGTGCTAACCGGGGTCTCAAACCCAAGTCTCTCCAGGGTCCACCCAGGTCAATGTCCGTAGATCAATGACCCTCCCTGGAGGCAACGAACCATGCCCATCCTGAGAGTAAGGAACCCAACTGGGGGGCGACTCCACTCAGCCAGTGCTCTGTGACTACTCCGAGGTCCACCCAGGCCAACGACCCTCCCCGGAGGAGACAATCATATATAAAGGATGGCATATGAAAAACCTTTTGAAATCATTCTTGAAACCTTTCAAGGATTCTAGCCCGGCCCCCATAAGCCGTAATGAACCATAAAATCCTTTCATGGGTTCATGCCGGTTTCCATAAACCGTCATGAACCATAAATCCATTTCTAGGGTCCCTAACCCGAAATCACCATCATAACACATAACTGGGCCCTAGGCCCGAATCCACATACAATCTGGACCTCCAGTCCGAATCGTAAACCAATTGGGGCTCCAGCCCGATGCCTTGTTAAATCAAAAGGACCTCAAGTCCGAAAGTTCGTAATTCAAATGGGTTTCGAACCCGAGTTTACTTTTCAAATCCAAAATCATTTCATGAAATCATATCCAAAACCATAAGTACGGAAAATCATAGTAAAACCGAAAACTTTGATTTACGTGCAAGCACGTAAATCGCCTCGTAAAGCGTGAAACCATATAATTCACAATCATCCAAATCAACATCATAGAATCATATTCATAATCCATATAAAACATTTATGTATGCATGACAGTTTAGAAATCAAGGTCCACTCACAAACCGTCCGAAGCCGCGTCTCGATACACGTGCCATAAGCCTCACCGGGAAAATCATCATCACCGGGACTCCCAAACCTGTCCAAATCGTAATAAAAGGTTACTAACTACTTAATTAACCTCCCATTGAAGCCCCTTAATTTTTCGGAATTTTTAACTATTTTAAATTCCGAACCTAAACCTTCTGATGCCCCGAACATTATCGAGACGGTATCCGATCGACACGAAACCAGTCCAAAAATGTTCGTTACATTGAATAGAGTGTTTCATATGTTGACAACATCCCCAGATTCCATACCACGCGCCGCCCAAAGGGCCCTGCGCGTGGCCTCACGCGCTGGTGTACTATAGCCCTTCTTCAACCTCCAGCCGGTTCGGCCCAATCTCTGCAACTGGACCGGCGTGACCGGTCCAGGCTCCTACAATCCTCATTTTTCTTCCGTTTTGTCCCTAATCAATCCCTAAATTCTTATTTTCCTTTTTCCCATCTATTCCAATCATCCAAACTAATCAAAACCCCTTAAACCGACCCATGTCCAAAACTCTTCCCCGGCTCAAAATTTCCAAAACCTTCCCACGGCTTCACAGCCGTTTACCACCTCCCAAAACCATCTTATGACAACCCTAGCAACCTATTTAGTTCAACCCAAACGTCCAAACAAGCTCATAACATCAAAAATGGAAAATGGATCGAAAATGGTTAAACCGCTTACCTCTCGGGTTTCATGGCTCCACCGTCCACGGCGTCGTGCCCTTGGCCGGCTACCACCTTCCTCAGTCCTCTTATCACTCTCTAGTCTCTTAGGCATGAGCCTCTGGGTCAAGGGTTTGGATTGGTTCAAGAGAGGTGAGATCGGGTTGGGTTTGGATTGGTTCAAGAGAAATGGTCGATGCACGGGGAAGGGAGATGCATGAAGGGAAATTGGTGTCCATTGGATGGGTGACACTTGTCACTCATCCATTGAGCCTTGGGACAAATATCTGGGCCCACTAGACTCCAAAAGACATACGTCTCGTAAAACATGCAATAGTACCCCGAAACTTTCGTGAACCGTAACTTCGCCGTCGAACGTCCGAATTCGACGTGATTCCTGTCTACGGATTCGTATCCTCCCGATCTACGTAACGGTCCTTAGCCCTCGGCCATCGGACATCCCAGCCCAAAAGTCAACATTTCGCCTCTTGTAACTTAAATTACCAAAATGCCCTTAAACTTCCGAACGTCATAACTTCTTCCTCGTATGTCGAAATTGAACGTACCACATGTCTATGAACTCGTGACGTCCTAAGCTACGTCATGGTCATCGGTCAAAGTCCATTTGACAGCCAAAATGAAAATTCAACATTTTGCCCACGCCTAGGGGAAAAACGGTCATTTTGCATCGTTCGTCCGATTTCGCTCAACTAATCACCGATTAACCTCACTAATCGTGATTAGTAACTAATCTAATCCTGAAATTCAGGACGGGTCGTTACAAATCTAAACCAGACTTGTTCATGAATCAAGTAACTCATGCAACCCATTTAATAAACAGATCGTTAAACTCAATTAACCTATGACATGTTTAACATATTTAAATGGGTAGTTATATGTGTTAGTGATTGACAAGTTTATTAAATGTGATAATATATAAGTCATTAAATAAATTAAAGGCTTTTTTGGCTTAAATGCACCATGAACTCGTATGTTTGTCACACTTTTCCCCATGTACTCGTTATTCGCGTACTTAACAGCATCAAATGGTCGAGTGTTGCCACTCAGCTCCATTTCCGTCGAAGGTGTTAAGTATCCGTGAAAGTAAGGGTAAAATAGAGATTTTTGAAATGCTGACACTCTTTTTCCATGACAGACTCGACGTGGAATGGGATTGGGACCCATTCCAAATCAAACTCCTCTCTAGTTCGCATTCGAGGTCAAAATTGGTGGAAAAATTCTAGGGTTTGAGTTCAATTGAAATTGGGGAATTTCTGGGCATTGAATCGATGACTGGAAACGAGTGTAATCAATGCGTAGGTGTGAACAAGTAGGTGCAGACGATTTCGAATATAATTCCTCGCGACCCTGGAGCGGAGCAGCTTGTCTACGGTTAGTTTTCCTTTCCTCCATGCTTCTAGGTTTATATTTCTTTGATTATCCATGGAGTATGCTTGTTGGGTTTATATTTCTTTGTTTCCTCGATGCTTCAATATGCTATCTGTGTAGGTTGTGTCTTTATTTATCTATTTTCTCCTTTGTCCAAACAATATGCTCAAATTGATGTGCATGTTGAAATATGATATCTAGGTTTAGTTTGTCTCATTGGTTTTGGCATATCCATTGAAAGATGAGGTATCTGGATTGACTATGTGTCATGCAATTGGTTTTTGTTATTGCTGTTAAAAGGGATATACCATTTAGCGACTATATACCCTGAACTCGATGACTTGGTTTCACTTTTCACAATGTACTTAATATATGTCTTACATTTTTCATCCTGTACTTGGACTGTTGGTTACACTTTGGATTATGTACTAGATAAGTTATTACACTTGGCATCTTAAGCTCACAAATCAGTTACAGTTTGTAGTTAGTTGGTTAGTTTCTTAGTTTCTATTTGGTATATGCATGCATATTACAGAGATATATTTACTATGAAAGTTCACTATAGAGGTGAACTACTAATAAAAGATGAGGATTTTTGGAATTACATAGGGGGGAAAAGTCATGTTCGATGACTTTATTACAGTTGATTGGATTTCTCTGTTGGAATTAAAGTACATAGAGAATAATCTAGGTTATCTGCCTTCTGAATTGGATGTATACTTTAATGACATAGATAGTGAAATCTTGGTCAAAGTAACCTCTGATGGCCAGTTATTTAAACTCTGTGATAACTATGCAAAGAGAAATGCTTGTATCCCTATGTATATGCAAAAAAGAGGGGGTGATGGGATCCCACTTCCACAGCATGTGGAGATTAGAAGTGAGGCTATGGATATGAGAAAGGTGACTAAACGGAGAATATTCCCAAAGAAACAGATTCAGTCTTCTTTCATTGAATCTGATTCAAAGACTGTTGATGAGGAAGATGATGAAGATGATTAAGATAGTAAATATCCTTAGTGGGTTGCTGACGACTTTAGGCAAGCGGTTGAGGTAAACATGGATGAGTATGATGAGAACTTGTTTTCAGTATGTGGATGTTGAAGATGGTGGTAAGGCAGCCCAAGAAGAAGATGAAGCACCTAATTCACCAAGGCTCAATGTATTTGAGTCAAAACTAGTTGGCAATGAGGACGAGGATTTGGTTCCTCCTCAAAAACTGTCAAGGGGGAGGAAATCTGTTGGGACATTTAGGGAGTTTCACAATGAGGTGGATACGAAAAATCCAAAGTTTTATCTTGGGATGAAGTTCTCAAGTTCTGCAGTTTTCAAAGAAGTTTTGAGGACATATTATGTCAATGAACATAAAAGGATTGTGTTTAAGGTGAATAAAAGAGAACAGATTAGGGCCAAGTGTGACGAAGGAGAAGGAGGTCCCTTTGTGATATATGCCTCTATAAGCCTTTAAGGTAAACATAAGGGAGTACCTGCAAGTTAAAACTTACAATGACTTGCATTTGTGTGGTAAAGGTATTGTCAATTATCAGGACAATGTAAAGTGGTTGAAGTAGAAGTATATGAGGCAGCTCACAAGCAAAAAGTGGGAGGTAGGTGAATTTCAGAAGTTGGTAGTTTAGGAAACTGGATATAGGCCTGGTAGGACTCAATATTATAGGGCAAGAAGGATGGCCTTTCAGATTCTTGAGGGGACCTACTTGTCCCAATATAAGAGACTCATGGACTATTGTGAGGAGCTTGTTAAGGTAAATAGAGGGAGTACAATGAAAATTAAGGCAGAGATGGAAGGTGATGGACATTTTAGATTCCAAAGGGTATATGTCTTCTTGGGTGCTTTCACAGAAGGTTGGCTGACTGGTTGTAGGCCTTTCATTGGACTGGATGGTGCTCATATTAAACATCCCCACAGTGGGAAAATATTGAGTGCTATCTCAATTGATGTAAACAATGGCATGTTCCTTGTGGCTTATGTCATTGTGGAGGTTGAGTCATACTCTTTCTGGAAGTAGTTCCTTGAACTGTTTGCAGTGGACTTGAAGATTCAAAACAGTGAAGGATACCTTTTCATCACTGATAGGCAGAAGGGTTTACTTTAGGCTGTGGGGGAGTTATTTCTAAGAGCAGACATTAGGCATTGTACCATACACATGTATGCAAACTTCAATGCCCTTCACAAGGGGTTAGCATTGAAGGAGTTGTTAGAAAAGATCTCAAGATGCACCACTATGGCCTAGTACCACACTGAGATGAAGAAAATGGCTACTTTGAGTCCTGGTGCCCATGATTGGTTAAGTAGGATGGATCCAAGATAGTGGACAATGTCACATTTCAACACAGCTTTCAAATGTGATATTCTGCTCAACAACCTCAATGAGGCATTAAACAAGGCAATACTACTAGCAAGGAACTTGCCTATAATAAATTTACTTGAGAGAATCACAACGTATTTGATGATGTTGTACTCTACAAGGAAGCATGCAGTTGTGATTTTTTTTTGGGGGGGATGGGGTCACCAAACAGGTCCAAGGATAAGGCAGATTTTGGAGAAGAAACAGAAAGAGGGACAGTGGTATTTACAAGGCATGTAGGGAATGAAGTTTTCAATGTCACTCATCAAACTAGAAAGCATTTTAGAGTGGAGTTGAAATTGAAAAATATTCATGTAAAGAATGAGACCTATCTGGTATCCCACGCTCCCATGCTTGTGCATCAATAGCCTTTTTGCGTGGGAAACCAGAAGCTTATCTCCATGAATGCTACAACAAGGAGGCTTACATGAGATGTTATGAAAAGATCATTGAGCTAATGACAAGTGAAGATCAATGGCAGTCCTCGGGTTTGCCTCTTTTGAAGCACCTAACATACCACAAGCAACTAGGTAGACCAAGGAAAAGCAGGAAGAAGTCTACTAGTGAGGCAGACCTACCTCAAAATCCAACCAAACTTGGCAGGTTCCACACTGAGATGAAATACAACAATTGTGGTCAATTGGGGCATAGGCTTAACAAATGCAAGCCTCACTTTAGTTAAGAATTCTTATTTACCTCATTTGGATGCTTGTTTGATTGCTGGCTTTCTGTTTGTTTTACAGTAGCCTATTACAGAAAAGGGTGAAAGCTTGAAAAGAAAAATACTTGAAGCTAAAGAAATGAGGAACAAGCCAAGTGGATCAAGTGCAAATCTGCCCCAATCCCAGTCCCAAACCCAAATAGAACCCCAGCCTCAATCCTAAACAAAACCCCAACCTAAATCCTAAACAGAATCCCAAACTCAACCAAAACCTAATCCCTAACCCCAATCAGAACCCCAACCCCAACCAGAACCTTATCCAGAACCCCAACCTTAACTCCATACCTAATCACAACCCCCTCTAGCTGTGACAGACTTGTCTCAGATCACTGGATCTTCTCAACCACAAACATAGCCTACACCAAATCTTCTTCCATTGATTAAACCCTATCCTCGTAAGAAACTCAAGTTCAAATCTCCAGAAAGGAGGAAGAAGTAGCATCAACAATGAGGCATAGGGTTTCGTAGGCTGGTTTGTGTATTATGTTAGGTTAGGTGTAAGACTGTTAGGGGTAGGCTGGTGTGTAACGACTCAGATTTTCATCGAGCGTATAATCAGAAAAGTCGAATGGAATTGACCATTTTACCCCTAGTTGACTTTCTGATCAAATTCAAAGGGTTGACTTTGACTTACTAAGGTAAAAAATGTTGACTTTTTATTGAGATGATTTTTGGAGATTCCGAAAATACCATTAGGAAGGTCTCGATCTCCAGAGTACGTCGGCAAACGGCATGCTGAAAACGAAGTTTTGATGGTTTCGATTCGGGTCTAGAATATATAGGGGCAATTTGGCACTTTTCTTAATGACGGTATTTTGGTAATTGAACTTATGTGATATTTGTGTTGGATGAATTGGAGTGTGACAAATGTCCCTATCTCTTAGGGAATGGTGCCACCGACTTTGTATATTTATCAAACACATATGTATGTGTTTGAGTTGAGTTTTGTGTAAGAGTGATTTTATGTGAGCATGGTCTGTACCGTGAAGGAGTGTTGATGTTGGGAAAAATCAGAGAGGAAGGGGGAGTGAACCAGTGATCAAAGTGAGGGAAAATGAGATAGAAAACGAATTAAATTAGTGTGGAGCAACGATTAAACCCCCTGAGTTTCAAACCTAGAATTTTCTCATGGAGCTTGAAATCAAATTCTCGATTTCGGGCTTAATTGCTCGAATTGAAGTCATAAAACGCATTTTGGCTTGGTTATGAGTTGGTTAGTTGAAATCCCAAAGGGAATCGTTCAAAAAAGAACCCAGAACGAGGTTCGAAATTTGGAGCCGTGAGGATGGTTCGAAATTATGAATCAAGGTACGTTTGATCTTCAAATTGAACTTAGAATCATGCTTAGGGGTTAATTCTGAGTAGGTTAGTAACTTGAATTGTGAAAAGGGATGAATAAATTAGGAAGAACGTGAAACAGGTCGCGAACCGGGTCGAGACCCGAGTTGCAGACCCGTCTATGGGAATGAAATGATTGAAAAGTTCCTGGTGCGTGGCTCCCACACGCAGAGCTGCGCATGAGCGGGAATTCCGAGGTGTAGTGAACATGAAAGTTCATCCTTTCGATGATATGAGTCCAGTGGTACAATTCTCGAGGCGATTGGATATCGTCTCGGGGTAGTTTTTGGTGTCTGTAGGTTTAGGGTTCATTTTAATTACGTTTAAAAATCCTGAAAAAAATTATGGGATTAAAATAGTAGTTAATGGAGATTATTTGTAACCCTTAGATGTGAATTTTGGCTGGAAGTGACATTTTGGAAATTACAAAAAAAACCTGCAAAGCGGGATTCGGTTATTTGAACGTTGTGTGAGTGGACTTTCTTTCCTTAAACTATTATGCATGCATACTTACATGAATTAAATGTGATTTTATGTGATTATGATGATATTGGATTAATTAGAAGTTTTATTGGATTATCAGTGATTATATGAATATTTTATTATTATTTGATTACACGTTTTACGAGGTTTCGTAAATTCTGTTTTGAACGCCGTTTCGAATGTGATTTTGAGTTGAATGTGATTCGAGACATGAAGTAAGGTATTTTGGAATATTTATGATTCTTATATAATTTCTAAACGGGTTTTACGAAAGTAGCCTTCATGTCACGTTTTACGAGAACTGGCATTTGAGCTGTATTTGGGGCTTAGGCCCAAGGTTCTGATTGTGGTTTTGGATGTGATATGAGATGAGTTGTATGTGATATTAGTATTGATGTTGTAACTGTGGTTTCTTGGTATTTGTGATCATATATGTTGTGGTGAAGTGTGATATTGAGTTATGATATGAACATGTGTTTCTTGGAACTTGTGATGTGTGAAATGTGGTGATGATTGTGGTGATTTGATGTGGGTCTCAGACATCGAGCCTAGGGCTCCGAATCCTGAGACTGTATTGTGGTGGTGACTCAGACTAAGTTGGGGGCTTCGAATCCTAAGTCAGATTTCACCCAGACGTGGAGCCAAGGCTCCGAATCCCTAGCGATTGTGTGATGGTCTACCAGTAGTACCTTGTGATGTTATGATTTTTATTGAGTATATTTATTGATGATAAGTTGAATATATTGAGTTCTGTGCTGATGTTGGTTATGGATTGATTGTGTGGATTGACGTGATGGCTTGTGAGATTGTTTTGTGATGACTCGGACGTCGAGCTGGGCTCTGAATCCCGAGTGAGTTTGTGGTGTACCTATCAGTGGGGCAGTGGCTTCATGTGTGACATTGTGATGTTGGTGAGTTGATTGTTTGTCATTGATGTATTGTTCTTGTGGTGATGGTTATATCAAATTACCGAGATTTTAGATTTTTAATGAATGTTGATTTGAGAATTATTTTCATGTATTTCGAAATGGTTAACTGTGTTTTGTTCTAATCGAAGTGAAATGGTTTTGAAATGGTTTTTGTATGCATGCATGGTTTTGGAAAATGGAGAGTAAAAGCTATATGATTTTCAAACGATGTTTTAAACTATTTCTTTTGTCCACTCACACGTTTTCTTGGTTTTTTGACCCTCTAGGTTCGTGCACGGGATTCGAGGCTAGAGAGGCGGAGGCATGAACTAGCGAATTTGTGTTTATCCCTTGTCTGACAATGTTTCTGTCAGACGGGAACAGGGCCCAAGTGTACTATTCTGGTGTATTCCGGTTGGGTCATGTCCATTATGGGTGTAGGCTGGTGGGTGCATGCTGATTGGTGAATGTTTTGTTTGGTGTACTCGCATTTCTGTATCACTTTGCACCCTAGACTACAGATATTGTATTTAATTGTGCCCTGGACTACAATTTTTGTGTTTAATTGTACCATGTAACAGACACAATGACCTACTTATGCACCATTTGACAATTCTATTATATCTCATATACTTCAATTGTTGTTTGTGTAATGAATTATGTTTTCACTTTGAAGTTATCTTCCCTACATATTTCAGGATTAGTTGAGTCATGTTCAATGCACCTGTACTACTAAGGGTGTATCACTTTGCACCATGTACTACTAATTGTGTATCACATTGCACCATGTACTACTAATGTATGTGTCACGTTGCACCATGTACTACCAAATTTGCACATGGAATAGATTGATTGGCCCAATTGGACAGAACAATCCATATAATTGCATTGAAAAAATGCTTAAATAACCATTGTTACATTGTCAGAACAATCCATAGATTACATTGCCATTACAAGTCATGTTTTTAGCATCGATTACAAAATTGGATTGTTAGGCAATCCCCAAACCTAAACTTCAGTCTTCTTAAACATCACCACAAGACATGCTACAATTAAGGGAACCCAAAGCTTCCTTGTCCTAGCTCTGTACCTTTTCAAATCCTCTTCCAATTTACTAGTTTTCCTTAACAATTCAGATATGATTGCCTTGCCAGTGGCACATTTCAGGATTAAACCATTCCCAAAACCCACATTTTCTTTCCGACATTAAAACAAACTCGATTATCATAAACTTACACACAATCACATCAATTGAATGAAATTTGAACATCTTTCATCTAAAAGTTGAAGTACTAAACCTAATTTAGATTGCAGGATTACCATATGAAGAAGTTCTTGCGTATTCATCGTAATTTCAACAAAGAGCTCAAATTTTTTATTTTTCATTACCCAGAACATGGACACACTTGGGATCTCCTCCTAGAATGTCTGTCAGTCCACGAAGTCAGTATTTTACATTTTTTTCCCGCAGTAGCAACTTCTGACTTCAAGCTCCTTCATCTCTTCTTGTTATAAGGTCGAGTGGGTGATTAGAAGGTGGTTTGTACCGATGAGGGAAAGAGAACCTGGACAACGTCGAAGCTTGGGTTCACGTCGAAGCTTGGGTTTGCTTCGAAACTTGGGGGAAGGAGGAACTGGGTCGAGTCGATTTAGGGTTTCTCAATTTGGGATTCGAAATTGAAAGGGTCAATCGTGAAGTTGCACAATTACTCTTTTTCAATTTAATATATTTTAATGCACGTAGATGCCACATAGACTTTTTCACGGCAAGGGGGACGACAATGAGGGAAAAGGAGCTGAATGGCACTACTCGGTCGTTTCATGCAGTTAAGTGAGCGAATAACGAGTAGAGGGTGCGAAGTGTGAGAAAGATGTGAGTTCAAGGTGCATTTAAGCTAAAAAGCCTAAATTAAAAGGTTGACCTGAAATATATTCATTTATTAAACATATTAATAAGTCAATATACGGGTTAATAAGTTGATCAAAAATCCGTTGATTTTTAAACATGTCATAACCCTAATTGATTCAAAAATGACCTAAAATTTTAATTATACGGATTGATCGGGATTTCGGGTATATCAAAAATAGCCTAACCATACATGTGTTGGCTTGAAGCATTTACTTTAGTTTTCAATCAATTTTTCTTTGCAAACAATAAAAATAAAACTTCATAACACCAAAATTTTTATAGTTTTTTTATTATTTAGTTAATAACTAGTTATTGAACCCGCGCGATGCTGCGGTATATTTCAATTGTCTCCTTCTAAAAAACAATTGGTATGAATAAGATCCATAGTCAATATTAATATCATTTATCGCAGCATACAATTACACATTACTTGAACCGATCATGGAACAATATTTTTATCTTCTTCAATAGAAAACAATTAAGTAATTTAAAAAAATTCAGTGAATCCTCTGGTTTCAAACGTAACAATAACATTGAAGAATATTTAATCTTGTCTTGTAAAATAAGAGGAAATGAGTTAAAACAATCAACCCAAAACAAACTTAACTTCGAAACATGATGGCAAAAATTTGTTCACAGTAGGCATATACATGAGGTAAACCAATAAATCCAATTGATAACTCTAGTATGCCGACCTTTCTACTTCAGTTTGACATGTTTACCTTTTTCCTCAATGTGTCTACTGCCTTCTACGAAAGTTTTAAGCTTTTATCAGCACGCTGTTCTTCAAGTACTTTCCTCACATCTTGTGCAATATTCTCCAAGGCCTCCCCACATTCAAACTGGATTATAAAGTGTTTCTTAATTTAAAACCAGAAAGAAGACAACAAAGAGAGCAAACATATGGGGAGAGAGAGATAAACAATAGATGACTTGCACCTTTTAAGGTCTGTAAAAATAGCCGCTATAGGAGCTTCCACCAATGTACGGACCTTTTCCAATATTCTATATGCATCATTGACAATTTATATTTCTTCTTATGCTTACCAGCTTTAGTAGCCAAATTGATTTGAGAAAACTGGAATTGGGAATTGATTGAAAACAAAGAAAATATGACCAATGAATATCGCATAGATCATAGAGATCACAACACGGTCCGTGCAAATAACAGAGATAAAAAAAAAGTGAATGAAATGGAAATAAAAATCTAACAAAAGAAAAGATGGGAAAAAGGATGAATAAATTCAAAAACAATACAGTCAATCAAAATAAAGAAGTTAAGAAATTGATAAACAAAGTTGAAAGAGGGAAATGTAAAATTCATAAACCTAGTGGGAGAAGAAAATTAGCTTAGAAAAGCACGTCAATTTGGTCGTACAACCTGCGGGAGAAAAGCAAAGAAAGCCCTAAATCAATGTTAATAATGAATCAAAATATGCGAAAATAAAATACTGAAAGCAAGATGAAGAACAGTCGAATGAAAACAGATTTTGAAAGACGAAGCAAAATTGTATCTCAAAATTGACATGACAGTAGTGAAATTCAGGAAAAGGAAAAGAATAGAACATAAAATCCCTAGAATAATCTATTAGAAAATCAACGACGAAAAACTTAGGCAAATCCCACCTCCAACCAACAAAATGAACATGAACACGCGACCAATACCAACGAACGAAAAATTAGCAAACCAGCATCATGACCAGTGTCATAAAGTGTCATAAAACAATCCCAATAACAGTGGCATAGAACGAACAATAAACTTATTCTCATATCAAATATGCTACTCCTATGTGTAAATATAATAATGAACATCGCAAATAAAGGGTATTAACATTGTTATAATTAGCAAGTCATAATAACCCAAAAGCTCTAGGGATAGAATAATATTGAAAGTGGAATATACCCAATCTCCAACATCAGAAGAACCATACCTTAGATGAGACGTAAATGTCCACCAATGATTAAATATCTGTTCAGGGATTCTTTGCAAAACGAATAGAGTAAATGAATATGAAGAACAATAAGTAAGCAGCTTTTCTTGTGCACTTTAACTACATTATACAGTATCCTCAACTGAAGCAAGAAACTAACAATTTTATCAGACGGATAAAACATTGATATGAGCCATAGTCTTGGAAAATGAGGTGTTGAACATGGTAAAATGAGTTCTCAAGTAAGCAAAATCATAGAGAATAAATGGATTAAGCAGTGAGACCACAAAACAAATTTGAAATCGGCAGCAAACAAACAGTAAGACCAAAAAAAAGCTGCTGAGTGATTATTTGAAATAAGTTCAGCCAAACACAGACGAAGCCATCAACAAAAGTCAAACAAAAAATCATGACTAAGCATCTAAAGTCAAACGATTTATGATTTTTTTTTATTTACGTAATGACGGAAGGTAATTCTTGGAAGGAGTCGAAATCGGAATGCAAACAAAACCATCATAAAGACTTTACAAATATATAACTCTAAACCATTATAATTCAGAAGTACCACTATAACATATAACTCTAAATTTTCTCCACACAAACAAAAACGTACCCCAATATTATCCCAAAATACCACAATATCTTCTTGAATCCTTGCAAGAAAAAAAAAACAGAAAACAATTTAGAAGCAATTCACAGAATCCGTTAACTTTTATCAAACAATAATACACATTATTAAAGTTTATGGTTGAAACTATATTGCCCTTGTGGTTCCAATATCAAGAATCTTGAGCTTTTAATACATTTAAAATGCCTTACCCCTATTTACAATTACCTCTACGAAGAAAACTCTAATCATTAAGCACCTACAAATTTAACAGGAAACATCAATGACAGAATAAAATTGCTTCTAAATGGAAAAATAAGACAAAGGATTGAATGAAACTTAAGTTAACTAATAAAATAGTTAAACACTGAGCATAGCCATAGCCATATAATTGATGAACAGTTGAAACAACAATCACTATCAATGAAGACAAGCCATGGAAAATCATAGTAGAATAACTTACATCTCCATAACTTAATAGTAAGAAGAAAAAAAATTGAAGCATGAGAAACATATCTCAAAAAGTCCAAAACATGATCAAAAGAAGACATAGAAACAACGAAAGAGAAAGACAGATCAGCCCACAAATCCATCTCCATAATACAACTCACTCATGTGTTCAAGGCGATGATCGATGGTGGCTAAGATTGATGATTAGTGGTGGCTGGGATCACGGTTCTTTCTCTAATAGCAAATTTAGTTGCAGAAAAAAACCTAAACAATAGATACAAAATCAAAGCTTGCAAAATCAAAATCAAAATCAAATCTGTAAAATACCAACAACATGCATTAAAATAAGACAAAGGATTGAATGAAACTTAAGTTAACTAATAAAATAGTTAAACACTGAGCATAGCCATAGCCATATAATTAATGAACAGTTGAAACAACAATCACTATCAATGAAGATAAGCCATGGAAAATCATAATAGAATAACTTACATCTCCATAACTTATTAGTAAGAAGGAAAAAAAATTGAAGTATGAGAAACATATCTCAAAAAGGCCAGAACATGATAAAAAGAAGACATAGAAACAACAAAAGAGAGAGACAGACCAGCCCACAAATCCATCTCCATAATACAACTCACTCATGTGTTCAAGGCGATGATTGACGATGGCTAAGATTAATGATCCGTGGTGGCTGGGATCAAGGTTCTTTCTCTAATAGCAAATTTAGTTGCAGAAAAAACCTACGCAATAGATACAAAATCAAAGCTTGCAAAATCAAAATCAAATTTGTAAAATACCAACATGCATTAAAATTGAAGATATGAGATATGAGGTGTTCATTAGGTCTGAGATTGCATTATATTGATGAATTTGGTTATGTTTCATTTATGTTCTTAGTTTTTGTTCTCTGCTTACTGCATTAAAATCAGAATACAATTTCATTTATTGAGTTCGTATGCATAATGAAATTGAAGATATGAGATGTTTAAATAGACTAACTATTCTCGCATACGCATAACTATTCTCTCAATCTATTTCTTTGTTAGTCATCACTTTCAACCTATCTATTACTTTTGACCAATTGGAATGTTCATATGATTTTAATAAGTAGAAAACATTTCCTCCAATTAACAACGGTCTAATACGATCTTCATATGAATGAATCAAGTGGAATAATCAGGAAGCATCTACTCATCATCATCTTCCTCTGATAAAATAAACCAATTCACTTGATCAAAATAAAAAACAGAGGAATATTAATTTGCCACAGTTAAGAAAATATTTATCCCCAATATGCATACTTTGACATAAGGTTAAATAGAAGCTACCACACTACGCCAATAACAGTAAGAAAATATTGCACTTCGTATTCTCAATCTCTAGCAGCCAGCCAGAAAAATTGTGCATTGAGAGAAGACATCAATTTGAAACCCTAATTCCTAAATCGAAAACCAAATTTATAATTGAAAACTCAAACTCTAAATCTTATACAATAGCCAAGAATCATGTGTCCCAAAATGATAGTTCAATTGAAGAATAAAAGTAAATATGAAATTGTAAGATAAATCAAAAACCCAAAACCGATAAAGAAGGGAAATTTGGGTTTTAAATAGAGAATTTTGAGAAAAAATAGGAAGCAGCTTTACTTGGTATCATTCAAAACAGAAAAACCACCAAAAGAAAAAGTTAGAAACACTAACCTACAAATTTCCCCTTAATTACAACGCTGGAATTATATCAAATTCAATATTTAAAACTCATAAATGCTAATCAAGCTCTATGTTTTTTTCAAATCCACCGCTTTACAAGCTCTATGCTTTAGCAACTCCAACGCTTAGCAAGCTCTCTGTTATTTCAATTCTGGAGGCTCGCCTAAAAAAACACAGATGAACACTAATTTGGGAAAACAAAGGAAAAAAAAAAGACATTTGTCATTCTAGCTGTTGAGGGATCTCAATATAATTTTCTATTTGACCAAAACAAAACCCACATCCAAATAATAAATTATTATCAAACTCATAGAGAAAGCAAGATACTCTCAACTGAAGTAAAAGCGGAAGATGGATTATGTGCAAACTCCAAGGAGTGAAGCTGCCAAACCGAGCAAAAGCCAAATACACGTTCTTTGTGAGCAGTTAAAAATTTATGGCATAATTCAAATGGGAATCTCAATGAAGAAAAAAAAAACACAATATGCACATCATGTATAGACCTGCAAATGGGGATTGGACTATTTAACGCATTCAATCTAACAAATACCATAATTGAATAGAAAAGGAAACCCATTAAACTGGAGTAATAGATGTGAGCCCATATGACTCAGAACTCAAATCAAATTAAGAAAAACCTATAGGTGAACCCATTAATTCATAACTCAATTAATAAGAACCCATAAGTAAATTCATGACCCCAGAATTCAATTCAGGAAAAAAATTATTGAACCCATACCTGGAAATAGTCCTAGAAGCACCAAAATCCCACACATCCTACGTTCACCAAGTTGAAAAAACCGAATACAGTGTTTCTTTGAGATTCAAGAGCCAAGTCGAATTCTAGGGTTTGCAAGACAATGAACCACAAAATCCATAACAAATATAACCTAAATGAAGCATAAATTAACTAAAATCCAAACCCTTACCAGGGAAATTGGTCATAAATATGTCTCCTTATTCCACCAAGAGTGCCCCACTTGTCTGACTGTTGCTGAGTAGTTTTTGGTGGCAAAGGGGGAAGAAAAACAGCACAAAGCACTTTATGAACAACTCTGAAAATCCATTACCTTTCATTAAAATAAAATGCATACCTCACAATTCTTGGAAGACTTGCTAATAGTGGCTCCTCAAATCCTTCCAACGAAAAAAGATATGCTAGATTGTGGAAAAAACTCAAAGAATGCATGAAAAATTCCCCATGAGTACAAATAAGGATGGTACAACTTCCTTGTATTTTATGAACCCATCAAATAAACGAACCCTAAGAACCCCAAAAATCTGAAACTTTTAGAATAATTATTCGATAAATCAACAATCTAAGAAGTCATCATCCAAACATGAACAAAATCATCATCAAAATTGAACAACAAATTGATTATTCGTGATTAGAGCATCTAGTAGTACTATTGGTATGTTGTAGATCTATGATCAAACCCCTAATCATAGATGGAACAATTGCATCGTTTGCTCATATTTGAAAGCAATCAAGCAGAGGAACTTAATAATTTACAAACCGAGCAGAAAAATGAAAAATTGTATTACCAATATGATCAAACCATCGTTGAACAATGGTTAGTAACATAATCTCAATATTATGAATATTTTCTGTTGCAGGAGATGAAACCATTTATGAAAGAGACAAAGAATCTAATCCTTAATACACTAATATGGTGCCTTAAGTACCTCTATCAGCAACACAATCGAAACTGTTGAACTCAAACTTGTTTTCCTGCAACATCCGTAATCCCAAAGTAGTGGTTGCAACGAAGCATGGTTTAACAAATAGTGTGAACAATGGTGCCTTATGGCTGTGTCTGTGTATCCATCTGTTGCATCAATAACTAACTGTGGAATGCAACAATTCAAACATGTGGCCAATAGTCTATACCTATTGGCTGCAATGGTTAATATAACCCCAAAATATTACGATGCAAATTTAGTCATACTTACAAAGAATTATTAGTTGCAGATCTATCTTCACACCAATATGTCATAATAATTCATAAACCTGAGAAATAAAACAAAAAAGATGCAAGAAATTAACATGTAAACAACCTGAAATTACAACTACACAGGAAAATAGCTTAAAATTAAAGAAACAGAAATCCACGAAAATCTGAAAACCCTAGAATTGAACTTATAAAACAACCTACCTAAACAAATTCAAAGGAAATAAAATAGGGAAGAAGAGAGTCGGACAATCTGAGAACTTGAGAAGAAGAGAGTGGTGGAATTATTTTACTGTACTTTTTGTTCTTCCCTTGAAACTGCCGGACCTCTTTTCATTGTTTGTTGTGAGCATTTCATATACTAAAGTTTGGTGACACATTTACACATATATTTTGGTCGGCTATAGCTTAAGCTGATTTTGAATAGTCGCAATATGCTCATTCTGTTTCCAATATATGAATTACAGAGCTCTTGATCGGTATAACAGTAATTAAGCTATAGCCGACCAATTGGATTCTTACTAACAGTAATTCAAAGGAAGTAAAATAATTCCCCTGTGAAGAGTGTAAGAGAGTGGCCACTTCTATCGCTGTTAGAATCGAATGTTTGTTGTCAGGATTTCATGAGAAAAAAAAAAACTCGAGACAAAAGCACAATCGAAAGCACAACCACATCTTGAACAACGATGACACCCATGATTTTCTGCTTCCACCATCAACAAAACCGACCTGCAAAAATCAAAACAGCGACGTCAAATTGAAGAAAATAGAGCAGAGAAGAGCGGTGAGTAGAAGGAAGAGAAATTCTACGAAAAATTAAAAAGGAAGATGAGCATCTGTGTTTCATTGTTCATCTTCCTTCATGTTCAAGACTAACCCATCCAATTTTCTCAAGCAGATATTCCTTGACCAATTGTTTGACAGGTTTTGCAGACAATGGATGAAAATTGAGAGCCCATTATGAAACAAACCCTCTCACCAAAACCCACTTCTCCACCTCATCCAATTTCCTCCATTTCTTCTTCACATCGTCCTTTGATTTTGAATCCAGGAATTGATAGAAGTGGGTTTGAGTTGCCTGGCCTCTCAATTTGATGAATCGTGTTGCGTTTTGGCAAAAATGGGCATGGGATAGTGTGGGTTGCTCGTGGAGGGAGAGACAGAGAGGGAGAGAGGTTGATGTCGCGGCTGTGGAAGAGAAAAGGCGGCGGTGGCTGGACGAAATCTAGAAACTTTTCTGGGCAACCACCAACACCCACACCCACGCCCATCTCATTTTCCTTTCTCTTTTCTCTGTTTGATCTCGCCACTGCCCTTTTGGGCCGTTGCTTGACCTATTGACTGCCCCAAACAACAATGCCTCAACATCTCTTACGCTAGTGGAAGGAGAAGGAGAAGGTGTCCTCACTGAGAAAAGGGCGAATATGATTGGAAGGGACATCGGCGTGGTTTGTCAAGACGGCGGGAGAGGGTTAAATTGGGATTTTGATGTTTGAACAGTGTTTTGGATCAAAACACTGTACATAAACAGTGCATTCAACTGCTTGGGCTTTAGTATAGATATAAATTTTGGAGTGAATTTCGGGAATTAAAATAAAGATCTGTCCAAAATCATTTCAGCCCAAACCCGTTAACCCAAAATCATTTTAGTCCCAACCCGTTTTAATCCAAAGTTTAAAGCCCAAACGTTTCAGCCCAAAACCTGTTTATTTTCAAAGTGAACTCACCATCAGTGTTTCCTTTCTCTCTTTAAGCGTCTCTCTCCTCAAATTCTTTGGAGTCCTCTGACAGTCTCAGACGGAACCCTCGAAATCTGGCGGAACCACCCTCACCAACGCCGCCACGTTGAGCCTTGTATTCATTCACACGCAATTAGAAGATCACTAGCAGTTTTAACGGGTTTTCTAGGTAGTTGCAGTTTTGAGAGATTTAGGTTGCAAATTCAGCAATCTTAGGTTCCAAGTTCAAACCCCAAGAGAATAGTGTGTGAAAACTTTCCAACTTTTTAAACTAAAAATAAGCGTATAATATCTCTATCTGTATAAAATAAAATAATTCGTGTCAAAAAACTTCAATTTATTTCTACCACTTACCACATCATATAGTTGGTAGCCTAAAGCTCGATTCTATGAAAGAATATGATTTTGGGTTCGATAAATGTATCACAGTTTAATGGTCCATTAACAAAAAGTTGGGCTACTGCTATTACTGATCACTATGAGAATCTTGGGTTAGTGATAATACTATTGAGTACTAACCATTAAGAGAAAGTAGGGCTACTGGTACTAATCTGATGGCTAATGAGAGATCTCAAGTGTGATATATAAGAGTTGTTAAGCGTAGGGGGCTTCTCCGACGATTGGGTCAACCCCCTACTTGGAAAAATGATAGGGAAATCGTCCCCAATTCTGGCTGTAGTGCACTGCATTCATAACTCCTCATCGATCTATTTATGATTTCATGGTAAAATCAGAAAAATAAAAAGATAGCCTTGTTGGCATATACAACATACTTTACAGAGCTGGTACACAACAATCTC